>JBBPRA010000369.1:0-26920 GCA_038092775.1 Boletus rubescentipes
AGCAGCCTCCTATTTTTCCTGATCCTTTCCCTGTTGCACAAGCTGATACCAATTTTATCCAGACTTTCATAGCCAACATCTTTATCTTTTGATCTCATCAGAACCATACCATGTCTTTCAACATCAACTCAGCTATCCAAACCCAAACTGCTGTTCTCATTGGCTCTTCCAATTACTCTACTTGGGCTCATCAAGTCTGCAACCTTCTCACCATGGCTACCTGGTGGGATATTGTTAGTGGAACTTCTACTTATGCAGCACAAGCTGATGCTATCACACAAACCACATGGAACTCGAATGATAGACAAGCACAATCGCTTATTTCTGTCTTCATTCACCAAGACATGCAGCATCTTCAGAAGGATGAATATGTCATGGTAGGGGGTGTTGCACACCCTTCTCTTGCAAAAGACCTCTGAGATCACCTGGCAGCTCTCTATGCATCCACTGGCATTACCAGCCAGTAGGAAGCCTTCTCACAGGCTCTTGGCATTTGGGTCATTGATCTGAGTGACCACTCTAACTGCTACAGATCTGATGATTTGCCAATCACAATGGCATCTCAGATCAATGCTTTAACAAGCACCTATGACAAAATGTCAACAGCAGGGTTACAGCTGCCAGATAATCTCAGGACTATGATCCTTCTCAATGTGCTCCCATCTTCTGATCGTCCACTTGTATCCACTATCATCCAAACAACCACTTCTGCTGATTTCACCTTGGATAAAACCATACCCAAGGTTATCTCTGAGGCCCAACTGAGATCTACATCTCAGATCAATCATCGTGCCTTGATGCACAGACTCTTTACTTCTGGCCTGGATAGATCTGAAGCTAATCAGACAAATACCATTTAGCACACTCCCTCTAAACCTGTCTGTACACACTGTGGCAAGGGACATCTGTCTGAGAATTGCTGGCAGGTGTATGGATGTCTAGGACAGCAGAACTCTCAACCTCAGAATAACTCTAACCAAGGTCGTAAACCCTTCAGATCTAACAGATCTTCAGGTAATTCCAGTTCACATCATAACCAGAATGAGAGTCATCACAAGTGTCCTGGAAATAATAAGGGAAAAGGAAAGTCTTGTGCAAATGTGGTTGAAGGAGATGGTTTTGCTCATGGACATGGAAGTTGACAGGTTCAATGATCCAGATGTTTTCCATGAAGCTTCCATGATAGAGAACTGGGAGTTTGATGTAGAGGATACAGGGATGAATGCTGCAGGTCCTGTGGCTGGACCATCCAGTTCCTTTTGGTCCAGCTCCCTTCCTCCATGGATATGAGAAGGGAGCTGAATAAGCACCCAAGAAGAAGAAGAAAGGGGATATCTCTCACAATTCCAGGTGCAATCTAGATGGTACCTGGAAATTGGGCATTGATCACCAAAGGCTTGAAGCTGAAATGAGAGATTCAGGTGCATATGACTCTGATTATAGCAATGTACCTGATGGGGAATATCACTATGGTTCTGATTATTTGTACCCTGGGCACAAAAAACTTACCTGGATTTTACAAAGATCATTGGCTGATTGATTCAGGAGCCTCTGATTATATCATGCCTTATCTGGAGGATTTCTCCAATCTAGCACAGGGAGAATGATTTGCTTCTACTGCTAATGGTTCCATTATTAAAATGCATGGACCTGGCACAATTGTTCTTAGACAGGATCATAGATCTGCTCCTCCTGTTACTTTAACAGGAGTATGGTATGCCCCAGAAGCTGCACAACACTTGCTATTGGTAACAGCTCTGACTCATCAGGGTTTCCAATGTGAAATCACTGATAGGACCAAGATCTGGGACAATCAGGGATGTTTGGTAACATGTTGAGGTTGTCAACTGGATAAAGCTCATGAGTGGGAATTCCCTGCCTCATCTAAACAAGCTACAAATGGCCTTGACCTTATTCACACTGATCTATGTGAAATGCCAACCTTGTCATATTCTCACAATAAATGGATTATCACCTTCATAGATAATGCTTCAGGCTTTGTTGCCCTTCATTTCCTGCAATCTAAAGCAGACACTGTTCATTGCTTTCAAGATTTAGTCTCTTGGGCTGAAGCTCAGACTGGTTATCAGTTATGATCTGTATGTTCGGACTGAGGAGGGGAATATATCAATGATAATCTCAGGACATTCCTATCATCCAGAGGCATTGAACATTAGACTTCAGTGCCTCATACCCCTCAATAAAATGGTTGAGCTGAACGCTTCAATTGTGCCATCTTGGAGAAAGCAGAGACCATGCACCAATCTGCTTGTCTTCCATCTTCCTTCTGGAAAGATGTGGTGGAAACTGAAACAACCAATAAAGCAAGTCAATTGCCTTAGGTCATCCACTAGATGGCATAAACCACTAATGAAGGTGTAGAGCTTGCTTGAGTCCACTTTAGAGGTGAAACTCCAAGAGAATCAGACTGGGGATGCCAGTCAATTCCTTGGCCTTTATATACTATCATAAAGTATGTACATGTTTGTACCAGATCTACCAATACTGTCTAGGGCAAGCATAGTGGAGACGAATAACATGATACAACTGCATGGTGGTGGCAGAATGGAAGAGAAGCATGAACATAAGGAAAGTGCATGTTATGGAAGCATAGCCATGCACAGCACAGAAATGAACTGTCAAGAATAAAGTTAGGTTTAATAAAATAAGGTTTGCCATGAGGTAAACACATGTTTGTGAAATGGTGAAGGGTGTGAGATAAGTGAGTTCCTTTGGGGAATCTCCTCATGGTTTGAAGTCTGAAATGATCAGATAAGATAAAGAAAAGAGAAAAATTGACTAAGTCCATTGAAATGTAGTCCCAGTGAGTGGGACTGTAATAGCACTCAAAGATTGGGAAATTGAAGCACTCGATATTAAGACTGCATTCTTATTTGGAGATCTAGATGAGGAGATTTATCTCAAACAACCAGAAGGTTTCATCAAGAAAGGCATGGAGAACAAAGTTTGTCATTTGAGGAAGGCCATCTATGGTCTCAAACAAGCTGCCCTTCAGTGGAACAAGGCTCTGCATCAATCCCTACTGGAGATGGGATTTGTTCACACACATTCAGACCCAGGAATCTATGATCACTTTCATGGTCAGGATATTATCATTCTTGTCATTTACATTGATGATTCTCTCTTTATTGGTTCCAACAAATCCTACCTCAAATTCAAGAAGCAATTCATGGATCGTTGGAAATCTAGGGATCTTGGTGAAGCGACAGAATATCTTGGCATGTGGATCACCTGAGATTGTGTGAAACACACTCTAAAGTTAGATCAGATCTCATATGCCACTAAAGTAATTGAGCACTTCAAGCTCAATAATGCCAAAGTCGCTCATACTTCTTTGCCTTCAGGATATAATCCTGCACCAAACCTTAAGACTACCACTCCTCAATTGCATAGTCGCTATTAGTCAGTCATTGGATCACTGTTATACATTATGCTGGGAACACGCCCTGACATTGCCTTCTCTATAATCAAGATGTCACAGTTCTCTTTGAATCCATCTGAGGAACATCTGCAGAAAGCATTCTATATTGTGCAATACCTTCTTGGTATGAAGGATCTCTGCATAACCTATAATGGGGCCAGTGGATCTGGTTTTGTGGCATACTGTTACGATTCTCTTCTTGGGTAGTGCTCTTTTTCTCATCTCCTCTTTTCATGCTACATCTCCTTTCCCAGGATCCCTTTGTTATGCTTACCATCACTATCTCCTTATCCTGGGACCCCTCACATTCACTGTACGCGCCCTTTAACCCCTATGCTGTTCCTTGCATTACTACCGGACAGGGGGACTCTTTACTTATCTCTTCTTAGTCATGGACAATGACTCCTTCAGCTGATTCTCTCGTATCTGCTGCATGTTCCTCTTACTCATCCTTCTTTCCATAACATTCCATGACCTTCCATTCTTACTCAGTGGAATGTTCTACTTAGTTCTGTCATGTTCTTTCGCTTACTCAGCAGATCTCCTCTTGAGTATATAAGGCCACACATTTGTACTTATTCTACACTCTTGATCTGCGCAATACACACATCATATCTCTCTAGTCTTGAGTCACTTGCTCCAAGGCCTAACCTGCCTTCGCCCCTAGTTCACCTTGTTGCACCAGAGCTCGTCAAGCTCTTGATTATCTCTACAAGTCTATGTCCTACTTTGAAGGACTCTTTGCTCATTTACCTCTGCTTGCCTCTATAAGTCTACATCCTACTTGGAAGAACTCTTTGCTCTCTTTCCTCAACCGTCTGTGATGCTCGCGTAACAAAAGATCAAGAGTGTCCATCTGTCCCTCCTATCCAGGAGCAGGACATCACCCCATTAGACATTTCCCACTGTAACACCTGAAGGGGCTTCTCTGCCCACCCAGACTCTAGTGACGAGGAAAGCCAACCCCTTGACCCCAGCCTCATACCCACATCGTTCACACCCACAGTGCCCACCCAACCCTTTGGCATCGGGAGACAATCCACCCCTAGTAACCCAGTACCCCCCAGACCACCTACCCCAATGTCATCTTCCACCCCCGAGTTTAAAGTGGCCCTCCCGGCTGACTTCTCTGGTGATCCCATGGATTCCATACACTGGATCAAGGCCATGAGGGTCTACTTTGCTATCAACTCCAAACTCTACTCCACTGACGAGATCAAAATCATGACTACCCTGAACAAGATGAGTAAGGGTAGAGGCATCGATTTCTCCGAGATGTGGTATGATAGAATGTCCAACACTGCCATCGATGCCAAAGAAAAGACCTTTGATAAATTTGCTGAAAACTTCAAAACCACCTTCTACCCCTTTGACATCAAAGCCACCCGCCCGCTCCAACCTCACTAAACTTGCCCAAAAGACCTTCCAAGAGGAAGATGGGACCTTCAATGATGGATTCCAGAAATTCATCACTGACTTCCAGAACCTTGCCACCAAAGCAGGGATCTCAGATGAGACCACCCTCATTGATCACTTCTCCCTCAGGATTGACCAACAAATCACCACCATGATTCTCTCCATGTCCTCCATTCCTACCACGTCACATGAATGGATCGAGAAAGCCAAAACCTTCCACGCACAGAAGATGCATATCACAGCCATCAGAGGGAGAAAGGGAAACCAGCATCCTTCTTTATGTCCAGGAATCCTTCCCCTCGTGACCCGAATGCCATGGATGTTGACACTGTCTCCCTAACCAAGTTGACCCCAGCAGAACAAGCTTGCTGCATCAGGGAGAAACTGTGCTTCAGATGCTGAAAGCCTGGACACAGTGCCAGTCAACACAACCAGTCTACTCCCCGTCCCCAGAACATTCGCACCACTGATACTTCCAAACCCACAAACCCCATGCCTCAGCCCAGCATCAATTCCACTCCCCCAGTCTCTGCGATCGAAGTGTATGTCCAAACCCTGAAACTATGCTATGAAGACCCCCCGGAGAACATAGCATCCGTAGAACTTGAGGATTTTTAGCTTGGGAAGAACCGTCAACGTACTCTTCCCATATTGTGAACCATGTAATAACAGCTCTTCCCATATTGTGAACCATGTAATAACAGCTCTTCCCAATGAAAGGACCTTGCACATTCCCATCAGGCTGTCTAATGGAACACAAATCGTTGAAACCACCGCCCTTGTCAACTGTGGAGCAACTGGAAACTTTATTGATGTTGGCCTCCTCTGGCTCCTTGAGTTACCCCTAGAGAAACTACCTAAACCCATCATTGCCAATAACGTTGATGGAACCGCAAATGCCAAAGGAACCATCCAATGGAAGGCCCACACCAATGTTCTGTTCAAAGAGAGAACGGAAAAACTCAAACTCATGGTTCTCAGCCTCAGACACAGACAAATCATCCTAGGGATGTCCTGGCTGAAGAAATGGAACCCCGCCATCAATTGGAAGAGAAACACGATGATGATACCCAAAACCCCCCTCACAACTGAAATCATCTCAGTCCCTCAATGATATCTTGTGCACTGGCTAGGCATTGATGCCAATACTAAGATCAACAAACGCCTCAGGAAGCGCGAGTTGTGGAAGGAAAATGAGTCCATTAACAAGATTACCATCTCCACCTAGATCACCCAACAAAGCACACCCTCAGAGACCCCCATGCCTGACTGGTGTACCGACTTCTCAGATGTATTCTCAGAACAAACCCATGCCAAATTACCACCTCATTGCCATTACAACCATACCATCAACCTCCAACCAACATTTACCCCCCATATTGCCAAGATCTATCCACTTAACCCAGCCGAGCTGCAAACCTGCAAAGAGTTCATTGATGAACACCTGAAGACAGGACAGATCGTACCCTCCAAATCTCCCCAAGCTTCCCCATTCTTTTTCGTACCCAAGAAAGACGGTTCTCTACGTCCTTGCCAGGACTACCGATATCTTAATTCCCACACCATCCAGAATGCGTACCCTCTGCCGCTTATCCCTGAACTCATTGATGACATGAAGGATGCCACCCTCTTCACGAAGTTCAACATCAGATGGGGCTATAACAACATCTGCATTCGTGAAGAAGACCAATGGAAAGCTGCCTTCATCACACCCCTGGGGCTTTTCAAATCAACAGTGATGTTCTTTGGATTCTGCAATGTGCCGTCTACATTCCAGGCCTTCATGAACCACATCTTCACCGACATGATAGCTGAAAAGTGGCTGAAAATTTACATGGACAACATCGGTATCCACACCAAAGATGACCTTACCCTCCACCATGAATGGACTCGCTGTGTTCTTCAACAACTACAAGAACATGGACTTTCCCTCAAGATCTCCAAATGTGTCTTTGATGCCCCACGAATGGAGTTCCTAGGGATGATAATTGGTCAAGGGAAAGTTGAGATGGACCCAAAGAAACTGGACGCCATTAGATTCTGGAAACCCCCCACTTCCGTCAAAGCCATATGATCTTTCACAGGATTTGCCAACTTCTACCACAAATTCATACCGAACTTCTTGAACATTGTTGCACCCCTTAATATCCTCACTCAAAAGAACAAGCCCTGGGTTTGGACAAGACTACAACAAAATGCCTTCAACATGCTCAAACAAATATTCTCCTCCGCCCCAGTCCTCTTAATCCCTGATGTCACCCGTCCCTTCACCATTATGACAGATGCCTCCCTCCTCACTTCTGGAGCTGTACTTATGCAGACTGATGACAATGGAGACCATCACCCCTGCACTTACTTCTCCAAAACCTTTGCACCGGCTGAACAAAACTATGATATTTATGACCGAGAACTCCTTGCTGTCATCTTGGCTCTGGACGAGTGGCGACAATACCTTCAAGGCACCACCCATCCAGTCACTGTTATCACTGATCACAAAAACCTGTCTTACATTAAAGATCCCAGAAAACTATCCCGCCGATGAGCTCATTGGTCCTTATTTTTACAGGACTTTGATATCCATTGGCAGATCACACCTGGCACTCAGATGGCACCTGCTGACGCCCTTTCTCGAAAAGACCTCATCAATACTGCTGACGACGACGTTGATGTTGCCATTGTCCCAGACCCGGTGGTCATCCAGGCCCTTGACCTCTCCCTCGCATGCCATATCCAGTCCTCTTCCTCTTTTAATCCCCTTGTTTTGAAAGCGATCCAAGCCATGCAGGATGGCTCCCCTCTATTCCCTCGTTCAGCCCTCACTGACTGGACCTTTGAGGACGGCCACCTCTACTTTAAAGGACGGATGTACATGCCACCGGCAGCCCGCCACTCCCTTGTTCACTCCTTACATGAATCCCCCACCTCTGGACATGCAGGGCGCTTCCACACCAAAGCCATCATTGAACGTGACTTCTGGTGGCCCAGTTTGTCCTCCTTTGTCAATGCCTTTGTCTTGGGCTGCGCCACATGCCAGCAGAACAAAGTAAACCATCATTCCACATGTCCTCCCTTGTCTCCCATCCCTTCTTCCTCATCCCTCCCATTCCGGCAGCTCTCCGTTGACCTCATCACTGATCTCCCCCCATCCGCTGGCCATGATTCCTTGATGGTCATGGTCGACCACAGCCTTACGAAGGGGGTAATCCTTGCTCCCTGTTCCAAAAGCATCGATGCTGCCAGCATTGCCTAACTTTTTCTTTCCCACGTCTTTAAATGCTTCGGTCTCCATAATTCCCTTATCTCTGATAGAGGTCCACAGTTCACCTCTGCATTTGCTCAGGAACTTGCATGATTACTTCACTATAATGTTCGCCTTTCGACCACTTACCACTGTCAAACAGATGGGCAAACCGAATGAGCCAACCAAGAAATTGAGACCTATCTCTGAATCTTCTGTGCCAATAACCCCCAGAAATGGTCGGAACTCCTTACTACAGCTGAATTCCACCACAACTCTGCTCCTCACAGTTCCACAAAAGTCTCCCCCTGCTCTCTCATGATGGGATTCAAACCCTGTTCCTACCCTCCACTCAGAAAAACATTCCTCCCAGCCCTGGAAAACTGTCTCTCTTCCTTAGAAGAAGCTCAAAAAGAAGCCCTTGCAGCACATGATTCTGCCCGACAGATCATGACCGAGCGCTCCTCCTGAAGATTCACTCCATGGAAAGTCAGAGATAAAGTATGGTTAGAAGCTACTCATCTCCGCCTTCACTACCCTTCCAAGAAACTCACTCCTAAACACCACGGTCCATTTGAAATTACTCAAGTATTATCCCCTCTTACTTACCGTCTATGCCTACCTCCCACATGGAAAATCCATGATGTCTTCCACGCCACCCTCCTTTCCCCTTATCGAGAAACTGACACACATGGACCCAACTTCTCCCAACCCACTCCTGACATGATAGATGCTGAAGAAGAGTACAAAATTGATCAGATTGTAGCTCACCGTGGCAACGGCAAAAACCGCCAGTACCTGACCACATGGAAAGGTTATCCATCATTGGAAAACACCTGGGAACCCGAGTCCAATCTCTGACATGCTCCACTTCTACTTAAAGCATATAAGAAACTACGAAACCTACAGTAAAATCCCAGTAAATGATCCACGACCTCATCTTCCTCAACTCCCCAGAATACGTCTTTCCTATCGTTATCTCTCTGCTCCTCCTCTCTGTCTTCACCCAACAACTCTCCAATTCGTACCAGGCCTGTGCAGCCTACCTGTCTACCCATCTTCTATGCACTCATTCTCTACACCGCCATCCTCACAAATCCCGTCCTCATGCGCTAAATTGAGGAAATGCCCCTCTTCATTGAGGACACCATATCTCAGGAACTCATACACCTTTTTCATGATACCACCATGGCTCAGAACTACCACTTCCTCTCTGCCCCCTTGGACTTACCTGCTGAATATGGCATTCCCTTGAGACTCATGCTTGCCTGCATCCCTGAATGTACTTTATCTCTTCTTCACCTTCACGGTTTTCATACTTTCATAACTCATATTTCCCCCACTCTTATTTACCCCACCTTTCATTGCATCTTTTTCACTATGTCCATGGGAGAAAGAGACCATTACATTACCCAAGCCGAATTACTTCACCCTTGTCCAGACTCTCCCCCTTTGATGATTCCCCCTCCATCCTCCTCTGTGAATACCTCCATTGCTGAACTCCGTGCCCAGATTTCCTCTCCTCCCCTCTCAGAAACATCAGAAACCCCTATGGCAGCCGAATCCACCATCTCTTCTGACGGAATTGACATAGATGCCAGAATGCTTATCCAGTCCTACAACATCACACTCCCCTCGGGCCAACACATTCTCAGCTCCCCCACTCATGTCCTTCCGGATGTCATTCCTCGCTGACCTGCCAACCCCCTCACTGAGTGTTTTCATTGCCATAATCTGGGCCACTACAGAGAGGACTGTCCCTCCTACTGCTGCCCACACTGTCATGTCTCCATGCCTGGGCACTCTCAACGTCTATGTCTGTCCACCCAGTGTGGTTTTTGCCAGAATTGGGGACACTCCAACTGATTCTGCCCTAGCAGATGTTGTCACGGTTGCAATACCGTCAGACATGTGCTTGCTGATTGTCTGGTTGAAAACCTTACCCCGGAACAGGCACATCCATCTTTACAGGAGGACAGGTTTAACCACGGAATCATCTCTTTACTCCAACAGGGGTCTATGCATATTGAGCCTGGGTCTCAATTGTACGACGGGGGTAATGTTACAATTCTCTTCTTGGATAGTGCTCTTTTCCTCATCTCCTCTTTTTGTGCTACATCTCCTTTTCCGGGATCCCTTTGTTATGCTTACCATCACTATCTCCTTATCCTGGGACCCCTCACATTCACTGTACGTGCCCTTTAACCCCTATGCTGTTCCTTGCATTACTACCGGACAGGGGGACTCTTTACTTATCTCTTCTTAGTCATGGACAATTACTCCTTCAGCTGATTCTCTCGTATCTGCTGCATGTTCCTCTTACTCATCCTTCTTTCCATAACATTCCATGACCTTCCATTCTTACTCAGTGGAATGTTCTACTTAGTTCCATCATGTTCTTTCACTTACTCAGCAGATCTTCTCTTGAGTATATAAGGCCACACATTTGTACTTATTCTACACTCTTGATCTGCGCAATACACACATCATATCCCTCTAGTCTTGAGTCACTTGCTCCAAGGCCTAATCCACCTTTGTCCCTAGTTCACCTTGTTGCACCAGAGCTCACCAAGCTCTTGTACCTTGCTGCACCAGAGCTCGTCAAGCTCTTGATTATCTCTACAAGTCTATGTCCTACTTTGAAGGACTCTTTGCTCATTTACCTCCACTTGCCTCTATAAGTCTACGTTCTACTTGGAAGGACTCTTTGCTCTCTTTTCTCAACCATCTGTGATGCTCGCGTAACACATACTCTGACACAGATTGAGGTGGAGACTTGGAAACTTGTTGATCCACTTCAGGTTATGCAATGTTTTTAGGCAATGGAATAGTCTCATGGCTATCCAGGTGACAACACAATATAACACTGTCTTCTACAGAAGCAGAATATGTTGGCATGACAGAAGCATCCAAGCAGATCTCTTGGATTCAGAATCTTCTATCTGAAATGAGATTCAATATCAAATCTATACCACTTCTAGTCGACAATCAAGGTGCTGTGTTTCTTGTTTCAAACCCTGCTCAGGAAGGATGCACTAAACATATAGAGATTCTGGAACATTATATTCATGAATGCATCCAGAAAGAAAGATCAAACTTTTCTATATTTCTAATGAGCAGAGAGCAGATATCTTCACAAAGAATCTGACTTGGCAGCATTTTGAGGAGAACAGGAAGTCATTATCACTCTCAAGATATATATCATGAATAGCGAGGTGAAGTGTTGAAAATTGACATAGTAATGTCTAGTTCACTCTTCATGCTTATTACTTACTATAGTGTCATGCTTATTACTTACTATAGTGTCATGACTGGCACTAACGAGCATGACTGACATTCATTAGATATATTTCTCCTATACTCATTAGGATAAGCATAACTGACATGATTAAATCAGTCACACCATTATGGTACCATTTTATACCATTCTTTGGTGATCATTATGACATCATATTCTATTCTTATTAATGATGTCATACTTCATTATCTTGCACCATATACTTACAATCTAGTGCAATTACCTACCATTCTGATCTCATATTGTGCTACTATTGCACAATATGTTCTCTTTCTTTCATCATGGGCTCTTTCTTGGGACCCTTTACTGATAGTTTCATCCACTCATACAAACAATACTTTGGATGTATATAAGCTGGGTCCTTATGACCTGAAATACTAAGCTCTCAACTCCTACAATCAAGTGATAGCTCCTTCAATCTACTTGCAAGAGTATCAAGCACCAAGTGAGTGTTCTCCCTCACTGGTTCATCCCTTTGCTGTTGCCTCTGCACCTGGTCAGAACTAGCAATTCTGATACACAGTTCCCAGGTTCATGGCCTGGGCATTGCGAACTAGGTAGATAACAAGAAGTGTCCATATCTCACAAGTGGTACAAACATTCCATTCCATTCACATCAATCTCACTTCAGATATCAAGCTCACAAAACTCTGCTATGGTATCTTACATATGTCCCATCCAACCTTTTTTTTGCCTTTTAAGCTTTTTTTGATGAGGCATTGATACTTATCCTTATCTTGTTGAGCCCTCAGGAAAGGCATTGCACAGCCAGACTTTCATGACTTGACTATGTTGAAAGACCACTCTTGATTATTCCCAATGACATTGTTGAGCACAATCTGTAATGAATGCCAAGTGTCAGAAGTATCCATATATCACAATGTGGCAAACTGCATATACCAGCACTCTGTTGGCACCTAGAGGGAGCTCCCAGACATATTGAGCATTCAGAGATTGAATACTTGAAAAAACTCAGTGTCAACTAGGACAGCCAAAAGAATTGATGCAAAATGTACTGGAATCAAGTATCATTAGGATTAAGACTGACAATGGTCCAGATTATCAAATTTGATTCTGTTGAACCGACGAGTGGAGAATCCTGTTAGCATTAGATTGTTGTTACAGTCCCACCTCAGGGACTACTCATTCAATGGACTTAGTCAATTTTTCTCTTTTCCTCTTATCTTATCTGATCATTTCAGACTTCAAACCATGAGGAGATTCTCCATGAGAACTCACTTATCTCACACTCTTCACATCTTCACAAACATGTGTTCATCTCATGGCAAACCTTGTTCTATTAAACTTAACCTTATTCTTGACAGTTCATTTCCGTGCTGTGCATGGCTATGCTGCCACACACATGCACATCACACATGTTCTATGCTTCTCTTCCATTCTGCCACTGCCATGCGGTTGCATCATGTCTTTAATCTCCGTTATGCCTGTCCTAGACAGTATTGGTAGATTCGATATCAACATGTACACACAGTATGATAGTATATAAGAGCCAAGGAATCAACTGGCATCCCCAGTCTGATTCTCTTGGAGTTTCACCTCTAAAGTGGACTTGATCAACTCCTTCACTCATTAGTAGTTCTATGCCATCTAGTGGAAAGCCTAATGCAATTGACTTGCTTTATTGGTTGTTTCATTAGAATCAGACTATGACACTTGCCTTACCCTTTCCTAACCACCCGCATTCACACACAAGCCAGTGTGTTGCACCTTTCCTCTGAAGTTGCGACTAGAGGCACTCACACAAAGAGCACACTCAGTGCCCATCTCCTTTCACAGGTCTCTCCGTGCTTTCGCCAGCGCCATCCCCAATACAACAGGGGAAAGTCTCAACCACCCATACATGGCTAGAGTAGAACTCACCCACAGAACAGCATTACCAGTCAGAGAGGGCTGGACAGAGGTAGTACAGGAGCCAGCAGCGGTAGGAAACATTCCACTGGGCCCAGAGCATGAAGAGGCCAATGACCCTCTCTCCCCTGCCACCAGATTTCTGAGACACTTAGAGGAAGACTTAGTGCCTTGGCACTTCGACTATATGGTAGACTCAGATAGAGATTATCTCCACCCACACAGTCCCCTCCAAAGCATCGCTCACGCCCTCAGATTGGGCGACCTACAACCCTCATTCATGCCCATCACCCAGGTCTCAGCTCTCCCCAAAGAGAGACCTGAACGACAACACCCCTGCTCCAGACCCACCGTTGCCTGCCTTATTACCTGGCCAGCGACTCCTCTGTGGGCCAAGCCTAGACCGGTGGTTGGAACAAGACCTCCACCCGGAGCCAGTAGTGTTAAGGCTGTTTGACGGCATGCAGTGTATTTTGGGAAGATTCAAAAGAGAGAGAGAGGAACCGGAGCAGGAGGAAGCTCCATGGAAAAAGAGGACTCGCAAGCAGTATAAGCACAAGATCTGCAGACAGGAAGACGATAACCCCACCCCCATTATTAGTAAAAGATGACTACGCCCTTGGGCATCCCTACAGAAACCACACAGATATCTTTAGTTTTCCTTCAAATTTTATTTACACAATATGACCTCCCTTCCCACTTCCCTTGCCGCAGCATTGACTGCCATTGCCTCCCAATCGGGAGATCAACAAGTAGTAAATGTTTTTACAGAATTAAGGCTCTACTTAGAGCACAACAAAGACCAGTTGGATGTGGCCAATGCAAAGAACATTCAGCTTGAAGCTGAACTTAACCAAGTAAACAGCGAACTGAATGCAGTAAGCCAAAGTCTGGCAATGGCCCTAGCAAGGCTGGCATCATCAAACCCACTTGGTGGGGCACAAACCCCCAAGCTATCAAAGATCTTTGCAGACCCCAGAATGTATGATGGTTCCAGGGGTAAGAAATTCAAAGAGTGGTGGACACACGTTTGTGCATGGCAAGATGAGAACTCCACCGCTCTCACAGGGGCAGCCGGTATCCACGCTGTGCTGTCCAGAATGGTAGGTGGAGATGCTGGCACATTCACATGTGCCCAGCTAAACGAAATGATTGGGGGAAAGAAGTGGACTTGGACAGAGTTCACCGCCCTGGTCAAAGGAAACTTCCGGTCCTCGAATGAAAAGGACTGGAACCACAAAGCCTTGTCATCCATGAAGCAGGGCTCAACACTGATGGACACGTTCATTACAAGGTTTGATACATTCCAAGCTCTGGCCCAGTATCCAGAGGACTGGCTCATTGAGCTTTTGGAACAAAATGCTGATCAACAGATCGTTGAAAGGCTAATTTTGGAAAAAGGCCACTACATGACAGTGGCAGACTTTAAGAAAGACCTCAAGGAGGCAGGGAGCCAAAAGCAGCTCCTCAATTTCATAAAGTCAGGAATGGTGGAATGGGCCAAGACAAGGGACCCTAACACCATGGACATTGATGCTGCCCAGAGCAGCAATAACAAATGCTTCAACTGCGGCAGAGAACACTTCACCAAAGAATGCAAGAAGCCAAAGCTGCAGTGTGGTGAATGCAAATCCCTCAGAGGCAGTCATAAGAAGGACTGCTCCCAAAGGGGCAAAGGTGGCCAACAGGCCCACAGTGCCAAAACAGAAGAAGGTGCAACCTCCTGGGATGAGGATAAAAGCACCAAAAAGGAAGACAAGGGCAAGGGCTGAGACTGGTCCAAGTCCATACAAGGAATGTCTTTGGACAAGGCAAGGGCCTGGTTCAAAGATTATGAAAACCTGGCTGCAAAGTCAGGAAAAGCCTAGGCTCGAGGCACCAATTTGGGTGTGCTGAGGGCTATAACAGGTATGATGTCCTGTCTGTGGAAGACATTGAAGAAAGTGAGGATTCCACAGATAATAAAATAATTTCCAATTCTACCTTGCCATCAGAGGGGTCCCCTAGTGGGCTTGCCAGGGACATTAAACCTGGGCTTAATTCCTCTACAAAAAACAACAAAAATAATATGAAAGAAGAAATCCCAGAAGATGTGTTTGTGCGCAGTGTCAGACCCACACAAGAAATATGCCTATCTATTCAGATTGCACCGGCTAGTAGCTGAAATGATTTCACAAAGCTTGAAGCACACCTGGACTTAGGCACAAATGCTATTTTTATTGACAAAACATGGGCCAAAAAGCACAAAGTACCACTTACGCCCTTACAAAACCCAATTCCTGTGTATAACATTGATGGAACATGGAACTCCGCTGGAAGCATTACCCATACAGTGGAGCTGATTGTCAAATTCCAAGGACATCATGAGAAGATCATGGCAGAAGTAATGGACCTGGAAAAAAACTCATTCATCCTGGGATTCTCTTGGCTCAAATGTCACAATCCAGACATCAACTGGACCAAGGGAGCAGTAAAAATGACATGCTGTCTGCGACACTGCCATATGCTACAGCCAAAGTTGGCTTTTCTAGCTGCTCTCAAAAAGGAGGAGTATAACATTCAGTACCAAGTTCATGAAATGATACGTGTGCTTGAAGCACAACAGGAAAAACCAAAAGAAAAGACTCCTGAAAAGCTAGTACCAAAGGAGTATCATAAATTCCTTAAAGTATTTTTGAAAAAGGAATCCGAGCATATGCCACTATGGAAACCATGGGATCACGCAATTGATCTCAAGGACATGTTTAAACCAAAAAAGGAACATATCATCCCTCTATCTCCAGCGGAGCAAGAAGAGGTTATGGTGTTCCTTGATGACCAATTAAAGAAGGGATACATATGCCCTTCTAAATCCCCCCAAACGTCACTGGTGTTCTTTGTCCCAAAGAAAGATGGGAAGAAACGGATGGTACAGGATTACCACTACCTAAATGAACACACAGTCAAAAACAATTACCCATTGCCATTGATCGTGCAACTAGTTGACAAGCTCCAAGGAGCTAAGTTATTTACAAAAATGGATCTCAAATGGGGATACAACAATGTCTGCATCAAAGAAAATGACAAATGGAAGGCAGCCTTCACCTGCTTCCATGGATCATTTGAACCCCTTGTCATGTATTTCAGGTTATGCAACTTGCCCACCACTTTTCAAGTGATGATGAATGAAATCTTTGCAGACCTGAATGATGTTGTAGTGGTCTACATCAACAACCTGATAATCTTCACAAAAACAGAAAACCAAGCTGAGCATGACAAAATCATCCTGGAAGTGCTCAGACAACTAGAAGAAAATGATCTATTCGTGAATCCCGAGAAATGCACGTTCCACGCCACAGAAGTTGACTTCCTCAGCATGATAGTTGGACATGACGGGATTAAGATGGATCAAGAAAAAGTAAAAGCAATCCTGGAATGGCCAGAGCCAAAAATGGTCAAAGGAGTTAGGAGTTTCCTCAGACTGGCAAATTTCTATTGAAGGTTCATTAAAGATTATGTGAAGGTGGCTAGACCCCTTCATGACCTTACAAAGAAGGAAAACCCTTTCTGTTGGGAAGAACCCCAACAAGTAGCATTCAATATGCTTAAACTCCATTTTACCATGGCACCAATCTTGGCATTCCCAGACATAGACTGTGTCTTCTGCCTCGAAAGTGATGCAAGCAATTATGCTACAGGGGCAGTTTTATCTATAGAAAAGGAAGGTGTATGGCACCCCGTTGCCTTCTCTTCCCACTCCATGACGCCACAGGAACGGAACTACCTGATCACAGATAAAGAGATGCTTTTGGTAATCCAAGCCCTGGAACAGTGACATCACTACCTAGAAGGTGCTAGACACCAATTTGAAATATGGAACGACCATATAAATTTGCAATGGTTCATGCAAAGGCAGGACCTTAACCAAAGACAAGCATGCTGGGCGCAATATCTATCTAGATTTAATGCGGTCTGGTGTTACAAACCCAGACCATCTATGGGAAAACCCAATGTGCTCTCTAGACAAGAGGATCATGCAGAAGGAATAGAAGATGACAATAAAGGAGTTGTTGTCATCACCCCAGACGAGATTAGGACGACCATCTTGATCATGGATGAAGGAGATTCACTAAAACAAAAAATTTTTAACACCACTTGCCTACTGTCAGAAGCTGACGTTCAAAGGCTATGCAAAAAGAACACCATTTGCAAAGAACATGATGGCACGCTTACAGACAATTTGGGCAGACTTTATGTGCCTGAGAGTAATCTATTACAGATGGAAGTCATCCAAAAACACCATGACTCCCCGGTAGCTGGACATCCAGGCTACAAGAAGACGTTAGATTTGTTGCAGTGCAACTATTATTGGCCTGGGATGGCCACAACAGTCAAAGAATACGTTGCTAGATGTGACACATGCCAAAGATTCAAGGGATCTAACATGGCATCACTTGATTGTAGGAGTTTAGAGCTTATTATTTTGGGTCATAAGGACCCAGCTTATATACATCCAAAGTATTGTTTGTACGAGTGGATGAATCTATTAGTAAAGGGCGAAAGAGTCCTAGGAAAGAGCCCATGATGAAAGGAAGAGAACATGTTGTGCAATAGTAGCACAATATGAGATCAGAATGGTAAGTAATTGCACTAGATTGTAAGTATATGGTGTGAGATAATGAAATATGACATCATTAATAAGAATAGAATATGATGTTGTAATGATCACCAAAGAATGGTATGAAATGGTACCATAATGGTGTGACTAACCTAATCATGTCAGTCACGCTTATCCTAATAAGTATAGGAGAAATATATCTAATGAATGTCAGTCACACTCATTAGTGTCAGTCATAACACTGTAGTAAGTAATAAACATGAAGAGCAAACTAGACATTACTATGTCAATTTCCAACAGAAGCATCATGGACTCCCGTGTTCCATTACTTTGGACCGAGGCCCACAATTTGCTGCTCAGGTTATGCAGGAAATCAACAAAGCCCTTGGTATCTCCACTAAATTATCAATGTCTTTCCACCCTCAGATGGATGGTCAGACTGAAATAGTAAACAAAGAAGTTCAGAAGTTCCTATGGATCTACTGCTTCGAAAAACAAGATCAATGGGCCAATTGGCTTGCCATTGCCCAGTTTTCCATAAATAGCAAAAAACACGCATTGATCAAGGTTGCACCCTTTGAAGCGACACAGTCTTATGTACCCCGCATGGGAATTGAACCCTTGCCTGTGAACAAGGCACCAGCTGCCAAGGATTTCACACCCAAGATGGAAGGTACACTGGAAAGCGTGAGAAAAAATTTGGAAAAGGCAAAAGAGTGGATAAAGCTCAATGCCAACAAAAACTGTTTGGCAGCACCAGACTACACCATTGGCCAACAAGTGTGGCTTGCTACCAAGAACCTGCGGTTAACCTGTGCTTCTCGAAAAACTCACAGAAAGGTGGCTAGGCCCCTATACCATCATCAGCTTGACAGGACCCAATGCCATAAAACTAAAACTACCGAGATCTCTGCAGATCCACCCCGTTGTCAATGTCTCATGGATCAAACCCTATCTAGGGCCTATGGAGGGGCAAACTCCGTACCACCCTGGACCAGTTCACATGACTGAAGATAGAGACAATGAATGGGAGGTGGACCACATTGTGGACTCTTGCCTAAAAAATAAAAAACTTGAATACCTCGTTCATTGGAGGGGCTATGACGACTCAGATCACATGCAGGAACCCAAATCAAATCTCGGAAACGTGAAAGATGCCATCCATGATTTCCACGAATCTCACTCCTCTGCCCCACATGCCCTCTCTATTGATCCAGCAGATTTCCTTCTGCTCTTCCAAAAGTGGCTGGAGCCATTTACTGAAATCAACCTGTGCTGCCTTCCTTTTGATCACCTGAAAGTCGATCTTTAGGAGGGGGGTAGTGTTATGGTCCCACCTCAGGGACTACTCATTCAATGGACTTAGTCAATTTTTCTCTTTTTCTCTTATCTTATCTGATCATGTCAGACTTCAAACCATGAGGAGATTCTCCATGAGAACTCACTTATCTCACACTCTTCACATCTTCATGAACACGTGTTCACCTCATGGCAAACCTTGTTCTATTAAACTTAACCTTATTCTTGACAGTTCATTTCTGTGCTGTGCATGGCTATGCTGCCACACACATGCACATCACACATGTTCTATGCTTCTCTTCCATTCTGCCACCGCCATGCGGTTGCATCATGTCTTTAATCTCCGTTATGCCTGTCCTAGACAGTATTGGTAGATTCAATACCAACATGTACACAGTATGATAGTATATAAGAGCCAAGGAATTGACTGGCATCCCCAGTCTGATTCTCTTGGAGTTTCACCTCTAAAGTGGACTTGATCAACTCCTTCACTCATTAGTAGTTCTATGCCATCTAGTGGAAAGCCTAAGGCAATTGACTTGCTTTATTCATTGTTTCAATTGTAGTCAGTTCTATGCATTGGATATCGCACTATCCCCTAGGGCATGTACTTTAGTTCCCCTTTCACACTTGCAAAGGTTCCAGGAACTTTGATGTTCTCCATGGTGACCTGGTCACTGCTGCCTCCATGGTTTTTAATCCTCCACTACCAAATTGGTTAGCAGTGAAAGTCCTATACAATGAAGAGCACAAATCAGATCATAAAGATGGACTTTGTCCTCTGTAAAGCCAGAGATTGGTCTGATGGGATGTTCATTGATGAGGTCAGCAACAAAAGCATGGAATCTGACATTCCAGATTTTATATACACCATCAGCAATGAGAGGCATTGTGAATGGAACTTGGGGGTTTACTGTATGTCAATACAGATTTGAGCTGGAGAGGCCTGTACTTATATGTTTGCAAAGACAAGCTACTAGCCAAAGGGGAAACTGTGGCAGAGAAGCACCCAAATATTACAAGAAGTCAACTGGAATAGCACCAGCCTTGGACTTTGATGCTATTGTGCCATGTATGTTAACAGTGACAATATGATAGGAAATTTTAATCAATGCTAAATCAGAAACCATGATAATCTAGGATGCACCCACTGGATACATCAGGAAAAACCTCCCATGGATAATTGGAGATAATTGGGTGAAATTTCAGAAATTCATAGATAAACTAACATAATATGATATATTATATGTATTTCTTCTAATTCAATGGATTATCTCGGATTTTTTAGCCTCCCCTGATTATTATCTGGATTCCTTTGAAATTCTTTGTACATATTTCCACATAATTCATCACATATCTGCATACATTGGATCACTAATTCCAGACAAATGTCAGATAAACTATGTATATTCATAACTAGCTACAATACATTCACTATGTACTAGGGGTATTGTAATGGGAGGGATCAACTGAGGTGGTGGTGACATGGCATCATCGTCATCTCAGTTGCATGGGTGGTCCTATTGTTGTTGTCATCATCTTGTGGTGGTGGTGGTGACACACTGTTGTCACCATCATTGTTCTGACTGCATGGGTGGTGCTGTCATCATCATCATCAGCTTGCAGTGGTGGCACAACCCAGGGCATGTCATCATCAGCTTGCTGTGGCAGTGGCATGGCCTGGGGCATGTCATCATTGTCATCATGGCTTGCACTATGTGGTGGCATAGGCTCCATGTTGTCATCATTGTCATCATTGGGCTGCAATGGTGGCATCCGGTGGTGATACATTGATGCCTTGTTAGATGAGAACTACTAACCTCATGTGGAATAGATCTTGGTCTAAGTCTGGATCTGTTCAAGTGACGATGAGGTGGTCTTATTAGTCTCTCCTCATATGTGACAAAGCAAATGAAGAGGATAATAAAGGCATGGCCCATAATCAGTGTATGAAAGTGGTGGTACCACTGTATTCTCACTGTGAAGCCCATGGTGGCAAACACAAGAGAGAGTAATTCACTCATGGTAAGCAGAAGACCAAGAGCAAGAGCATCCAGCATTGCAAGACAGAAGAAGGGCATCTTTAAGACAGGCCTTATGAGCCTAGGTGGGGCCCATAACCTTTTGGAATTGCTAGTTCCGACCAAGTGCAGAGGCAACAGCAAAGGGATGAACCAGTAAGGGAGAATACTCACTTGGTGCTTGATACTCTTGCAAGTAGATTAAGGGAGCTATCACTTGATTGTAGGAGTTGAGAGCTTAGTATTTCAGGTCATAAGGACCCAGCTTAAATACATTCAAAGTATTGTTTGTATGAGTGGATGAAACTATCAGTAAAGGGCAAAAGAGTCCCAGAAAAGAGCCCATGATGAAAGAAAGAGAACATATTGTGCAATAGTAGCACAATATGAGATCAGAATGGTAAGTAATTGCACTAGATTGTAAGTATGTGGTGCAAGATAATGAAATATGACATCATTAATAAGAATAGAATATGATGTTGTAATGATCACTAAAGAATGGTATGAAATTGTACCATGATGGTGTAACTGACCTAATTATGTCAGTCACACTTATCCTAATAAGTATAGGAGAAATATCTCCAATGAATGTCAGTCACACTCATTAGTGTCAGTCACAACACTATAATAAGTAATAAGCATGAAGAGCAAACTAGACATTTCTATGTTGATTTCCAACAAGAAAAATTGACTAAGTCCATTTGGTGTAGTCCCTGTGAATGGGACCATAACAGGTCCAGACATACTGGTTCTTGGAATCCACAAGCACAGCACTCTCTTAGCATTGAATCATAGTCAGTGCCACATGCAGGTATTGTCCTATGTATGAGCAAGCCTGCACACTACTTGTTCCTCTTGTATATTCATGAAGGTTCCAGAAATGGCATTCCTCTCAATGCTTATGTGGTCACCACCACTGCCCTGGTTTTGGACCTTTCACTGCCAAGCCAATGAGTAACACATTCCTCTGCAAAGAAGAACCAACCTTGTCATAAACATTGTCTTTTGTTTCTGTGTAACCATAGAATGGTCCAGCTAGATTATCACCAATGAGGTCAGCAACAAAAGTAGTAGGAAATTAGTTATTTTAGATTGTATATACACCACCAGCAATGAGAGGGACTAGCATTGTGATTGGAGCTTTGGAGTGTGGTGTAGATTGATGCAGATCCAAGCCACATGTATATATTTTCAAAGCTGCCCTTCCAAAGTGGCAAAGGCAGAAGAGAATTTGTGCTCTGGAAACCAAAGAGGGCTTCAACACCATGGTACCATATATGTTAACAGTGAAGTTGAATTAGGCTTTTATTTTGAACCATGTGACATGTCATATTCTGTAATGTATTGAGATGGGAAAATGAATCAACTTTAATTCAACCATGACAACCAAAGGATGGGATTCATCAGCTACCAGCATGTAACCATTTGGAATGACCCTGATCCACACCTTGGAATAGAAGGGAACTCCTTGTCTGATAGAGTGTTCCATATATTCTTGACTCTAGCAAAGTAGGGATAAATCAAGATCATTCTTTGTTGGGAAGAGAGTATCAGTAGTAGCAGATCTGGATCTAATATGAGACTAAAGTTGGTAAAGGTTGACACCCTTGTTCAATCACATGATGGGAGAGTCTGGGGTCACTAGGACCAACTCTTCCCCCTGATTCTTCTGTTCTATCTATGGTCATCCTCACAGTAATACAGAACTGAGATGTTTGACAGACCAATTATAGTCTCACCTTCCCTGCAGTTGCAAATAACCAAGTCCTTTCATTCATTTGGTGGGAGCGGCCAGACTGCAAGAAAGTTGTACTGTAATCAGTCTACACCCATTACACACATATCAGCTTATATTCACTTCAACTCAAATGAACCACTTGTGCAAACTTTAAATGGGATGATCCTTGCTAGGTTTTGTGGTACATCCCATCACATTCAGTGTTGATCTGGAGAGATGGGACACATTGTTAGACTTGGGTGAAGAATATAATATGTGTTAGGGCTGGCCAGTTGCATTTTGCCACTGGCCCAGGTTCAGGCACCTCTCATACTCATTCATCAGATTCTTTTGATTTCCAAGTCTTGACATTCAAATCACCTCACTAGGCTATTTTAAATTATTCAATAATTTATTTAAAAAAGAGTCCTCCCACCATCAAGACAAAGTAGTATAAAATTGCATTATAAGTGGGCTGAGATGCTCTGGACAAGATTCTGTTGGACATTAACATAGTAATGTCTAGTTTGCTCTTCATGCTTATTATGTACTTACTAAAGTGTTGTGACAGACACTAATGAGTGTGACTAACATTCATTAGATATATTTCTCCTATACTTATTAGAATAAGCGTGACTGACATTAGTCAGTCACTATAGTCATTAGCATGACTGACATGATTAGGTCAGTCACACCATTATGGTACCATTTCATACCATTCTTTGGTAATCATTACAACATCATATTCTATTCTTATTAATGATGTCATACTTCATTATCTCACACCATATACTTACAATCTAGTGCAATTATTTACCATTCTGATCTCATATTGTACTACTATTGCACAATATGTTCTTTTTCTTTCATCATGGGCTCTTTCCTGGGACTCTTTTGCCCTTTACTGATAGTTTCATTCACTCATACAAACAATACTCTGGATGTTTTTAAGCTGGGTCCTTATGACCCAAAATACTAAGCTCTCAACTTCTACAATCAAGTGATAGCTCCCTTAATCTACTTGCAAGAGTATCAAGCACCAAGTGAGTGTTCTCTCTTACTGGTTCATCCCTTCACTGTTGCCTCTGCACCTGGTCAGAACCAGCAATTCCAATAGATTCATCCTGTTGAGTGCCATTAGCTATGTTAATAGCAGAGGATGGGAATGTCAAGTTATATGGCACTGTGCACATTAATGGTGAACTTGGACTACTATTTCAATTTTGACCATTAGGTACTGTGTTCCGAGGCTTGTTTATTAAACCCCAACAAGGTACCACATTGAATTTAGAAAGAACCTTCATTAACATTAACACAACCATGATTGAAGGATGGCACTCACCATTTAGACTGTCCAATTATTACAATTCACACCTTAGAATGGTTAGGTCCAGCACCTTGCATAACCAATGGAACTGACAGAAATAGCAACGAACCAAGATTACTTACTCACTTCTTGTTGAGAAAAGAGTATCAGCAGCAGCTGGTTGAAGTTGGCATAGGTCAACACATGATTGAACTTGAAATTCAGCTGGTATTCCCCCCTAACAGCTTGTGCTAAGGTATCCACTTCAACATGTTAGATCACTTATGTGATGTTATATAGGATGGGTTCAAGATTGATCCTTGTTGTCCCTTGCCAATTTGTTACAAAGTAACAAGGGCATCTTGTGCGACAGATGATTCCCACAAATCTGTAGCGGAAGTGAGTTGGAAAGTAGATTAACTGATGAGTACCCATGTGGTGCCTCCAGAACTGTCCACAATGAGGTCCAAGATGAGAGATGGGTCCAAAGCCCAGAGCAACTTGGATACCATCAAGATAGCCACATTGCACCCAGGATGCCAACTCTTCTCCATGTTCTCCAATTGGTATGTGGACACCCTTGTGCTTGTAATTCAGAATGAAATCTTGACAGTCATGCACTGTTGTGTATAAGTTTGGCATACTTGCAAGATTATATTAGCAAATTCCAAATCCTATGTACACTTATGTACAATGCTGTACAGATGTCACAGTGTTATGGCAAGGTCCCCCCCTGTGCAGGGCATGTCACAGCAGCTACAGGCTGCACAGCTGATTAGTAATCTGTACAGCGCTGTGCCACCATGTAAGTTCTATAGAGAATGATACAACATGGATTTTTACAGTGCTCACTTCTCCTGGTACTGGCATGTTGTTGTTGTCACCATCATCACATCATTGTTGCTGCTGCATTTTGCAAGGTGATGAGAATGAGGGAGAGGAGGGAAGAGTGGGTGTTGGTGTTGAGGTCGCTGGCGACATGGCTTTGTGTTGGCATTGCATCTGGTAGGTGAACAGGAGGTGAGGGTGAGGGTGATGAAGTGACCAAGCAAGCTATCCAGTGAAGGACCGCATTACCAATCTTAGCGAGAGGTGTAGAGTGAGGGAATGCTTGCCACTACCCACTAAAGGGCCATAGACAAGGTAAAGAGATGATGAAGGGAAAGGATTGAGTCTATCTTGCTTGGGATACTCACCACACTGGCTTGCAGGGGAAAGACCAAGAGAACTTGACTGGAGTTCTCTGGCAGTGACTTTGGCCTTTATATACTACTACAGTGTTTGTACATGTGTATACTAGATCTCCGATTAGAGAAAAGAGGGACTATTGCTACTGGTCCAGCACTGCTGTAAGTGAAACAACCAATAAAACAAGTTAATTGCCTTAGGCTTTCCACTAGACAGTGTAAACCACTAATGAAGGGATAAGTTAATTGAGTCTGCTTTAGAGGTGAAACTCCAAGAGAATCAGACTGGGGATGCCAGTCAATTCCTTGGCCTTTATATACTATCATAGGGTATGTACATGTTTGTATCAGATCTACCAATACTGTCTAGGGCAGGCATAGTGGGAATTAATAACATGATGTAACCACATGCTGGTGGCAGAATGGAAGAGAAGCATATAACATGTGTGATGCACATGTGTGTGGCAGCATAGCCATGCACAGCATGGAAATAAACTGTCAAGAATAAAGTTAAGTTTAATGGAACAAGGTTTGCCATGAGGCAAACATGTGTTGGTGAAATGGTAAAGGGTGTGAGATAAGTGAGTTCTCATAGAGAGTCTCCTCATGGTTCGAAGTCTGAAACAATCAGATAAGATAAGGTGAAAAGAGAAAATTTGACTAAGTCTGTTAAATGTGTAGTCCCTGTAGATGGGACCGTAACAGTGAGTCACTCTGAGTCAGAGATAAGGATGAGCACAGCCATAGAATGGAAGCAGGGCAGAGATTAAGAGGCTGTGCCTATAGATAGGGAAAAGGTTTATCCAATGAGTCAATGTAAATGAGTCATGCACAGCGTGGAAAGTAGAAGCTGTGTTTAGACATAAGGTGCTCGAGAGTGGTGTGAAGGAAAGGAACAACTAAGTCAAAAAGAGAGAGAAATAATAGCATTCATAATAGCATTTGTAACAGATGAGGGTGTCGTCAGTGGGGTGTGCCAGTGAGTGACAGCTTTGTCATCACATCAGCATCTTCGGTGGCATAGGTAGTGCTGCTGTTCTGTCATCGTCATCATTGACATGGGGGCACAGTGGTGGTGGTGGTGATGCAGTGTCACCATCATCATCGATTTGGTGGCATTAGTGCCACCTTGCCATCGTCGCTGTTGATGCAGTCAGTGGTGGCAACACAGCATCATTGTTGTTGTTGTTGTTGTTTTGGTGGCATAGGTAGTGCCACCATTCCATTGTTGTTGTTGTTGACATAGGGGTGCAGTGGTGGTGGTGGTGACACAGCATTGTCATCATTGTTAATTTGGTGGCATAGATGGTGCCACCATGCCATCATCGTCACCGTTGGCGCAGTGGTGGTGGTAACAGGGTGTCATTGTCGTCATTGTTGTTTCGGTGGCATAGGTAGTGCTGTTGAACGGCATGCCTAGCAGTGAACTAGGTAGGAATGCACTGGCACTTACCAAGTTGTTGGGACTTGGGATAGCTCTTAAGGGTGATGGTGAAAGTAGAAGAACAAGATGCATTAGGACTCCAACAG
>JBBPRA010000370.1:0-26908 GCA_038092775.1 Boletus rubescentipes
GATTTGGGGGGCGGGTCGACGCAGATCGTGTTTGAGCCGGAGAAGGGTGGGGAGGAGGCGGGGGGGGTGCTCAGGGATGGGGAGCACAAGTATGAGTTGGTGTTTGGGGGAGAGGAGAGGGTGCTGTATCAGCACTCGTATTTGGGGTATGGGTTGAAGAGCGCGAGGGAGAGCGTGCATCGGGTGGTGGAGTTTATGGATGGGCTGAGGTCGGCGCGGGTGAGTGGAACCAGCGAGCCGCGGCGAGTAGCGAATCCGTGTCTCGCACGGAAGACGGAGAAGGAGGTGGATGTGCCGTTGGGGGAGGACAACAAGGTCAAGGTGTTGATGGCGGGCGAGGATGTTGGGAGCTTCGAGGCGTGCAATCGAGTGTTGGAGTTGGTCATGGCCAAGGATGCGTGAGTCTTCGCTCTTTGTTCTGTCTGTCTTTTACGTTGACGCTGCGTAGCATCTGCGAGGTCAAACCATGTTCGTTCAATGGTGTCTACCAGCCTTCGCTGCTCGACGCGTTCCCGACGGGCAAGATCCTCCTTCTGTCATATTTCTACGATCGGATTATGCCCCTAATACCTCCCCCACCTGACGGTGCCCAACCGCGCATCACTGTCTCGACGGTCGCCACACTGGCGCGTCAAGTCTGTGCGGGGCCAAGCAGCTGGGTAGAGCACTGGGGCACGAACGCCGACGCGATCGACGAATTGGAAGACCGACCCGAGTGGTGTCTCGATTTGACATTCATGCACGCCTTGTTGGGACTTGGGTACGAGTTTGCGGATGCGCGGGAGGTGGAGCTTGGGAAGCGGATTGAGGGGACCGAGTTGGGGTGGTGTCTTGGTGCGACGATTGCGATGGTCGGAGGTGGGCAGGTGACATGTCAGGCGTAGTGCTCAGGACTCGATCGAACTAGAATACTAGAGTATGGAGAGAGCGAATGTTTTTCGTATCTATGTTATCCGGATGCTACAGAGACGATGCAATGATCTATGTAGTTGCTTCAACTGGGTTTTATCTCCACCAGAAGTGCCAAGTTCTCGCAGCTCTCAGAGCCCATGCACACATTTTTGGCATCTTCTGTGTTGATTGACACCTCTTTATACGTCTACTACCGAATACATGCCGCCGTCTGACTGCGCTACACTGCGGCACAGGTCCATGCGATCCGACTCGGGATCGGGTTGGTCATTATGATTTGTCATCAAGACTACTCTTTGCACCTTGACGGCCGATTTCGCTTGACGTGACCCTACCAGTAGATGAATTGCCCACGTCCAACTCAAGGCCCTACATAAACCCCGCAACGTCCTGTGCATGTCCCGCATCATATACCCATGTCACTTCCTGATAGCACCACCATTCTCATTGTAGGCGCAGGTCCAACGGGTCTTGCTACAGCCTTGTCTCTCCTCCACCATGGCTTTCAAGACTTTGTGATTGTAGACGCTGTGCAGCATGGCGAGAATACTTCTCGCGCTCTCGTCGTTCATGCCGCCACTCTCGAGGTAAGCTGCTCCGCACGTTCTCGAACCGCACGTCTGAGATGTCTGTAAAGGCCCTCGACACCATCGGATGTGGAGACGACATCATATCACAGGGAACCAAGGTGACGAATGTCGAAGTCGGGACGCGCTCAGGTGCCCTGGCTAGTCCTGATATCACATATCTCAAACAATACACGCGTCACCCATACGCCGTTGTCATTCCTCAGAACCTGACGGAACATGCCCTCGGAACAAAGTTGGCTAGCTTTGGCGTGTCTATTCATCGACCGCTCAAAGTGGTCGGAATGAAGCGTAATGCGGAGAATGGACAGCTCACGGATGTTGCGTTCGAAGACGGTAGAGTAATCACTGCGAAATATGTGGTCGGTGCCGATGGTGCACGCTCAGTAGTAAGCCCACTTTTTCTCATCCAACGTCACAATGCTTACTGTTGAACCCAGGTCCGTACTACTGCTGGTATTGGGTTCACTGATCCAATGGGCGAACAGTCGGAAAAGGCCAACCTCGCCCAGATGGTCCTCGCAGATGTCACCTTCGACGCTCCGGCAGAGGAAATCCCATTCACTGGCACCTTGTCTCCCAACAGTTTCTTCCTTTGCGTCCACATGCCTTCCACCTTTAACGAATTCCTCGTCGCCAACGGTCACCCCACTCTGACTGGCCAACTCTACCGCATCGGGTCAGGTGTCCCCTTGGAAGACGGCGAGATTCCGCACTCGCCCTCAAAGGAATATCTCCAAGACCTTGTTGACCGATTCGGGCCATATAGTCTATCATCTGATCCTTCCGTGAACCCAAAGTCCAAGTCCGTACGTATCAAGGACGTCATTTGGTCGACCCGGTTCCGCAACCGCGCCGCAATTGCCGATACACTGTTTACCCGCTTCGGCTCTTCTGGGCCTCAGCAAGCAGGAGAGCCAGAGGGTGGGGCTATCCTTCTCGTAGGGGATGCAGCCCACATTCATTCCCCCGCCGGGGGGCAGGGTATGAATCTCGGTTTGCGCGATGCGGTCTTTTTAGGCGAAACCTTGACGAAGCATGTCCACGCGGCCGAGACCAAGCCCCTTTCCGAAGCAGACACGATTCTGCGCGAGTTTGCCACTGTGCGCCATGCGCGTGCGCTCGAAGTGATTGGGCTCACCAAAGGGCTCTTGTCGATCATGGGCTCGAAAACTGGGGAGTGGATGTATTGGTGGTTGCCGATTAGTGCGGCGACGGTTCGGGATTTGGCATTGTGGGTGGCGGGGAAGTTGCCATTTATACAACAAAAGATGGCTTGGGAGTTGAGTGGGTTGGGTCGGAGGTGATGTTTGAGGCTAGTTTTACTTTACTTTGTGAGATGTGTCTGCGATGTCATGATATTTGTGTACTGTTTTCTCTCAATTTGTATTCGATACCCATACCCGTGACGTTCTTTTTCCCTTCGTTTTCCGGCTAGAACCGCGGTGTTGAATTGAAGCGCCACCTTGGACCTATGTGACGAACACAGCGATGTCAACTACAGTACTATTTGCGTGGGGTCTTGTTCCAGTCCCCGAACGCCCGAGTGCTGACACTACAGGTGTATGTTTCTTCTGTACTTGGTGGGTGGGACAGTGGCGGAGGGCAAACGCCAAATATCGAGTAGCAGGTCTCGTGTCAACGAGGTGAGGCACAATCTATTCTACGTTGTTGACATCTAGAAAGTGCCCAAACTGACATGACAGGCTTCAAACCAGGACAAGGTGAGGGCAAGGTTTTCAGGAGCGACGCGCTGTAGCCCCGATAACGATCAGGTGGGAGGCCAACCCGTAACAGGTTGACCTATGGGTGATGTGTCCTTGCCAGTGAAAGCTTGACTGAACCGACCCTTGTAGGCTTCACTTCGTCTTGAGCCGTCCTCCTCGACTCGGCATGGTATTTGGGCTCTGCGCATTCGCTTGGACGTTGCACTCATTCTGGGACATATACTACTGTATTCGGCGCTGTCGATAATCTTTTCGTGGTCCGAATCACCCTAAATCACCCCTGGCCTGGCATCCCTCGACTGGTCCTACTCGCCCGTCTGGCCCCCTTGTTTCGATGACGTACTCGTCCCTATCACTTCAATAGCGTCCTTGGACACTGTGGATGTTACCTGGTGTGGGCGTTTCGTTGCCCGGCTTGTTTGGGTCATATGGGGCCTTCCTAGGTAAAGACTTTTCTCCCACTTGTTCCAAGTGTTTGTTGGCACGTACTGAGCCGTTATCCAGATTCTTTATCCACTTCAAGACGTCTTCGGCGTGTCCCGATGCTCCCAGTGCGTCTGCTTCGTTACTGGTACGTACGTTGTCGGGAGTCACTGACTCTTCCCTCGCCCCCTCGAGCTTGATATTTGGGGGTTGTGTACGCTTGATTCACGGCTTCGCGATCAGGTCTGCCATTGAGAATTTTTTAGGTATGTCATCGTCGTCGGTTCTGCCCTTGGCTTCAACCTATCGTTCGACGGCTCTATGAATACTGTCTGAAGGCATGATTAAGAATTTTGATTGGTGGACGCAAGCACAGGACCTGGACTAGCTGTTTATGGTAACCCACAAGGTTCAAGTTTTGCTCACTAAAGCCATTCCTGACTTTTAGATTAGTACGCTCCGGCAGCCTCGGGCCCGTTGGACAGTGCGATCCGACTCGGAGTCGGGTTGGTCATCATTATTTATCATCCAGACTACTCTCTGCACCCTACTAGGTGAATTGCTCATGTCCAACTCACAACCCTACATAAACCCCCATGTCTTGACCATGTTCCGCATCAAACAGCAATGTCACTCCCTCATAGTACCACTGTTCTCATTGTAGGCGCAGGTCCAACAGGCCTCGCCACGGCTTTGTCTCTCCTCCACCATGGCTTCCATGACTTCGTCATCGTCGACGCCGTGCAGCACGGCGAGAACACCTCTCGTGCTCTCCTCGTCCATGCTGCCACCCTTGAGGTGAGCTATTCCGTTGTACTCGAGTCACACATCTAAGGTGTCTGTAAAGGCCCTCGACACCATCGGATGTGGAGATGACATCATATCTCAAGGAACCAAGATGACGAATGCTGACATCGGGACGCGCTCAGGTGTCCTTGCTAGTCCTGATATCGCATATCTCAAACAATACACGCGTCACCCATACATTGCTATCGTTCCTCAGAACCTGACGGAACACGTCCTCGGAACGAAGTTGACTAGTTTCGGCGTGTCTGTTCATCGACCTATAAAGGTGGTTGGAATAAAGCGCAATACGGAGAATGGACAGCTCACGGATGTTGCGTTCGAGGGCGGTAAGGTAATCACTGCGAAATATGTGGTTGGTGCCGATGGTGCACACTCAATAGTAGGCCTACTTTTTCCCATTTAGCAATACGATGCTTACTGCTGAACTCAGGTCCGCACTACTGCTGGTATTGGGTTCACTGATCCAATGGGCGAACAGTCGGAAAAGGCCAACCTCGCCCAGATGGTCCTCGCAGATGTCACCTTCGATGCTCCGGTCAAGGAAATCCCATTCGCCGGCACCTTGTCCCCCAATAGTTTCTTCCTTCGTGTCCGCTTGCCTTCCACCTTCAATGAATACCTCGTCGCCAACGGTCACCCCACTTTGACCGGTCATCTCTACCGCATCGGGTCAGGTGTCCCCTTGGAAGACGGCGAGATTCCGCACTCGCCCTCAAAGGAATATCTCCAAGATATTGTCGACCGATTTGGGCCATATAGTCTATCATCCGATCCTTCCGTGAACCCAAAGTCCAAGCCCGTACGTATCAAGGACGTCATTTGGTCGACACGGTTCCGCAACCGCGCTGCGATCGCCGATACGCCGTTCACGCGTCTCGGTTCCTCAGGATCTTTGCAGTCAGGAGAGCCAGAGGGCGGGGCCATCCTTCTCGTGGGGGACGCAGCTCACATTCATTCCCCCGCTGGAGGGCAGGGTATGAATCTCGGTTTGCGCGATGCAATTTTTTTGGGTGAAACCTTGACGAAGCACATCCACGCGGCCGAGACCAAGCCCCTCTTCGAAGCGGACGTGATTCTGCGCGAGTTTGCGACGGTGCGCCATGCGCGTGCGCTCGAAGTGATCGGGCTCACCAAAGGCATCTTGTCGATCATGGGCTCGAAACCTGGGGAATGGATGTATTGGTGGTTACCGATTAGTGCAGCAACGGTCCGGAATTGGACATTGTGGGTGGCGGGGAAGTTGCCGTTTATGCAGCGAAAGATGGCTTGGGGGTTGAGTGGATTGGGTCGGAGGTGATGCTTGAGGTTGGTTTCAATTCTTCACTTTGTGAGATGTGTCTGTGATCACGAGTGTTGTGATTCATGTGTATTGTTTGCTTTCAATTTGTATTCAATATTCGTGATGTTATTCTCCTTCCCCCGTTCATGTTTGCCAATGCTGGTCGGATGACTCGGAGAAGCACGGATGCTGGTTGTCGAATTGAAGTGATGAACACACCGAGATCAACCACAGTACAACTTGCGCGATCTCGTTAGATCTAGCCCCACAGTGAACGCCTGAGCGCTGAGATGTCAGGCGTAGGTTGATCGGGGATTGATAGAACTAGACTACTAGAGCATCATGATGGAGAGCCTGGGAGCGAACGTTCTTCGTATCTATGTCGTCCAGACACTCCAAAGGTGATACATGTAATTGCCACGCTACTACTGAATGCGTTGTACCGCGTTTGATGATTGCGCTACGACTGCGGCAAGAAATGATCCCAACAGTTGGTCATCATGATTTGTCATCAAGACTACTCTTTGCACCATGACCCTGACGCGTACTTACTTACGGCCAACTTGACATTGCCTTATGCCCCTAGCACCAGTGAATTGCCCACGTCCAACTCAAGGCCCTACATAAATCCCCATGTCTTGACCATGTTCCGCATCAAACAGCAATGTCACTTCCTGACAGTATCACCATTCTCATTGTAGGCGCAGGTCCGACGGGCCTTGCTACAGCTTTGTCTCTCCTCCACCATGGCTTCCGTGATTTCGTCATCGTCGACGCTGTGCAGCATGGCGAGAACACTTCTCGCGCTCTCGTCGTTCATGCCGCCACTCTCGAGGTGAGCTATTCTGTTGTACTCGAATCACACGTCTAAGGCATCTGTAAAGGCTCTCGACACCATCGGATGCGGAGACGACATCATATCACAGGGAGCCAAGATGACGAATGCCGACATTGGGACGCGCTCAGGTGTCCTCGCTAGTCCTGATATCTCACATCTCAAACAATACACGCGTCACCCATACGCCATCATCATTCCTCAGAACCTGACGGAACATGTCCTCGGAACAAAGTTGGCTAGCTTCGGTGTGTCTGTTCATCGACCTATAAAGATGGTCGGAATGAAGCGTAATACGAAGAATGCACGGTTCACGGATGTTGCGTTCGAGGACGGCCAAGTAATCACTGCGAAATATGTGGTTGGTGCCGATGGTGCACGCTCAGTAGTAAGCCCACCTTTTCTCATCCGACGTCACAATGCTTACCGCTGAACCCAGGTTCGTACTACCGCTGGTATTGGGTTCACTGATCCGATGGGTGATCAACCGGAGAAGGCCACCCTCGCCCAGATGGTCCTCGCAGATGTCACTTTCGACGCTCCGGCCGAGGAAATCCCATTCACCGGCACCTTGTCCCCCAACAGTTTCTTCGTTTGTGTTCACATGCCTTCCACCTTTAATGAATACCTCGTCGCCAATGGTCATCCCACTCTTACTGGCCAACTCTATCGCATTGCTTCAGGTGTTCCCTTAGATGACGGCGAGATTCCGCACTCACCCTCAAAGGAATATCTACAAGACCTCGTCGATCGCTTCGGGCCGTATTGTATGTCATCCGATCCTTCCGTGAACCCAAAGTCCAAGTCTATACGTATCAAGGACATCATTTGGTCAACACGGTTCCGCAACCGCGCTGCGATCGCCGATACGCTGTTCACGCGTCTCGGCTCTTCGGGGCCTCTGCAGCCAGGAGAACCAGAGGGTGGGGCTATCCTTCTTGTAGGCGACGCGGCCCACATCCATTCCCCCGCCGGAGGGCAGGGTATGAATCTCGGCTTGCGTGATGCGATCTTTTTAGGCGAAACCTTGACGAAGCACATCCACGCGGCCGAGACCAAGCCCCTCTCCGAAGCAGACGTGATTCTGCGCGACTTTGCCACAGTGCGACACGCGCGTGCGCTCGAAGTGATCGGGCTCACCAAAGGGCTCTTGTCGATCATGGGCTCGAAAACTGGGGAGTGGATGTATTGGTGGTTGCCGATTAGTGCGGAGACGCTCCGGAATTGGACGTTGTGGGTGACAGGAAAGCTACCGTTTATGCAGCGAAAGATGGCTTGGGAGTTGAGTGGGTTGGGCCGGAGGTGATGTTTGAGGCTGGTTTTTCTTTACTTTGATATGTTTCTGCGATGACGACTACCATGGTTCATGTGTGTTGTTTTTTGCTATACTATGTGTTTCCTATTCGATAATCGTGACGTTGTCCAAGTTCTCTTACCCTCGTTCACATCTGCTGGAACTCGATCTTGATTGATGAGGACGGGAAAAGCAGATGGTGGGTGCGGAGTTGATAAGTGTGAGTTCGGGATACCCACCAGATTGGGTTATCCATTTGAGCGCTGTTGACCCCTCACTTCCCGAGGAGAATGTTCTTGAACGACCTGGTTCGACGTCGATGTGCTCCGTGGGCGTGGCAACACTTCAACTCGCAGGATTCATGTAAACGGTACTACAACATCCAATCTACGACGTAGGCTCTACGCGACGCCTTGGGTGCTTGATTTTATCCTTCTCTTTCAAATACTCGTGTACTTCAAGCCAGTCCTCGGCGTAGTCTTCTCCGCGATTCCAACGGGGTCCCAACACACAATCAGCGGATGGAAAATGTCTCAATAGAAACTTTGCCACGAGCTCAGCGTCATCGATGGGTGACCCCGGGAAGTCGAGCTCCTTTAAAACAACACTGCGAATGCCCCTATCTGCTCTGCGCTTTGGGACCTGGACGGCATCCACGCATAACCCAACGCTCTCCAGTTTGGGGCAAGCGACGACGAGCATCAATAGGGCTCGCAAGGTCAAGTGGTGGGTGGACGTTGCACTCCCGGAAACTATGCGGAGGAAGCGGAGCAGTGGCCATGCACGTGCGAGGTCGACGAGTTCTTGGTCATTGAGGGACATGGGGTTCTTCAGGTCGATGCTCAGTTCACGCAGGTTGTGGAAGAAGACGAGGGGTTGGAGGGTGTCACGAGACAGAATGTAATGGATGTCTTCCAGTTGGGACTCAGCGATATTCGAGTATCGCCTGTCGAGCGTAAGTGATTGGAGAGAGGATCGCCGTGTGCTGGAGGCGAGCGCAGTGAGGAAGGAAAGGGTGAGTTGGGAAGTCGGTGGAACAGCAAGGTGGAATTCAGTGATGGTGAACCTCTGGCCCTCGGAACGAAGAAGGCCAATCATGGAGCCAAGTTCTAGTCCAGACAAACCGATCATCTTGGCGCCAGAAAAGGGAATGTCAGAAGGAAGCAGGGAAAGTTCAAGTTCCTCTATTTGATGTTGTCGGATGGTAAGGAGGAGTTGGGTATATTGTGAGGACACGATGAGATGTCGCAGGGTAACATCATCTATTTGGGTGTGGATAGCAAGACGATCCAATTTGTCAAAACCGCAGATAGTCCGAGAAAGAACAGGCGAGATTGATTCTGCGTCATTAATATCTAGAAAAATGCCCAAACTGACAGCCTTTAAACCGGGACAGTGGTAAGGCAAAGTTTTCAGAAACGATGACAGTTCCTTGTGATCGCCAGACTCCAAGTCAAGACCCAAATTAAAGGACACAAGCCGTGGACCGAGAAGGGGGCGGAGGAATGCGAGGGAAAGATCGAGATCAACTAGATCCCAACTGAGCACCATCAAGTTGGGCAGAAAGTTTGGTTCAAATGCTGAACATTCCAACAAAAAGAGAGAGTTCTCATCGCAGATTTCAAGTTCATGAATCCGGTGGGAGTAGCGATGAATGATAGTCCACTCAGCTAGGGACGGTGGGCGCTGTCGACGTCCGAGTCAGACAATCTTTCAGTTCAAGGGACGATTGGTTAATTCACCAGTTCCTTTCCTGCGTCAACAACTTGTTTTGTGAATAAACATCGAAGAAGCGGTCTGAGAGAGTCTAACTTGCGCCAAAGACAGTTGAGGGAAGGTTCCGAAAACACGCGGCATGTTTGAGCTAGAGCAGCTAATGCACGCCGTCCTTCTCTTTTGGGTGGTCGGATTTGAACTAGATCTGCCAAGTTGAAGTTGTCGTAATCTGGATATGGCTCTGAAAGACAATCAAGAATGACGTGAAATATGTCCATCACATATAGTGGGTTGCATTTTGGTAGTGTCAGGGACATGGTGGTTGAAGTCAAGATCATATGACCGCGACGTAGTTACGTAATGACCGCGGACCGTGGTCTGTTTGATCGTCAAGTAATTATTAGGCTAGCTACATTGTCTAAGTCCCGTGCATCATCACGATCCTAACCCCGAGTGAATCAATGAAGCAAGCACCATAACAGCTGTTGCTAGAGGGACCCAGACTGCGCGTGATCACCGCCAATATTCTTATCCTTTGCAGTACTGCTCACCACAAGCTTTCTTGATCAAGCTCGATAATGAAAATACATGTAACCGCTTTCGGTCTGGCGATGATTTGTCGCCACTTCAAGGATCGGAAGATTACGACCTGAACGGCCGTGGCGGGTTACCAGTGTCACGGTGTCGCTCGACTTTCCGAGGTCGACTCGATATACACATCAAAAAGGGAATTTACATAGTGGTTTAGGTTGTAAAACTCAACCGACCTCGGGTGTGGTCGGCCGTTGGAAGCATTCTGGTTTGTTGGTGTGCAGCCCTTAGGTGGAAAGTCAGTCGCTCCTACTCTCCGTTCTACCCGTGTCCAGTTTGTACTTTCCTTTGCAAACGTCCGACGTACGTGTTGATGAACACCACCGACCTGGGACGACTCGGAGTATGCTATTGTTTAAGCACTTGTGCCGCATCTTTGCCAGGGAAACTCTTGGGGCCCATTTCGTCTGTTGAAGCCCTGAATCTGCAACCGAATCAGGATTTGCTTCCGGGCAGTTCAACAAAGAAAGCAATTACATAGTCTGCCGGTAGCGCTGACTTGCCCACGTAATCTGTTGACGAGCGGCAGAGCCACTGTGGCTTTGAATAGGACTCACTTGTCGTCATTCAAGGCGACCCGCCCGTTCAATCGGATCATCGAATGCGGAGCGCCCCGCAGCTTTCGCGTGACTTTATCAATCCGTGTCCTGCCGATGGCGCATACTGCACGTCCGCAGGACAATATCCATCACCGTGCCGGTCAGGTTCATCATCATCAGAGTTCAAAGTGAGCAGCTTCAAGTGGAGAATGGTGCCCAGCGTTGCCAACCCTGAGATTTCGGTCGACTGGCAGCAGCACTGGCAAGCTCGGCAAGCTGGTAATGTCACTCTGCAACTCAGATATGGTAATTAAGTTCAAGTTGTATGATGTGGCCCGGTGGCAATGGTGGGACACGGTGGCGGTGCTCGTCATCACTATTTGTCATACTATCTTCGGCTTAACACCACCCCCGATGCAACGGATTCGAGACGCAGCTTTGCTGGTCTCCTACACTGATGCCTTGGTCTATGGGAGTGTATATAAGGCCGCAGGGCCTTCATTGCATCCTCATACTCCGCATACATTTTCCATATGTCTCTTCCAGATAAAACCACTATCCTCATCGTTGGTGCTGGTCCAGCAGGACTTGCCGCCGCGCTCTCTCTTCTCCATTATGGTGTCCAGGATTTCATCATCGTAGACGCCATATCCCAAGGGCAGAACATTTCCCGAGCCATCGTAATTCATGCCGCCACTCTGGAGGTAAGTTGATTTTGTTGTTCATTTATTTTTACGTCTGAGTCATGTCTACTTTGCATAGGCGTTGGATACGATCGGTTGTGGAGATGATATCGCATCTCAGGGAACTAAATCCACTAGTTTCAACATCAGAACTCGCTCTGCAACGCTTCTCAGTCCTCATATCGACACCCTCAAATCATACACTCGACACCCATACGTTCTCCTCATTCCCCAGAACATTACGGAACGTGCACTGGAAAGGAAGCTGACCAGCTTTGGTGTCACCATCCATCGACCTCTCAAAGTGGTCGGGCTGAGGCGCAACCCATCGAATCCACAGCTCAGTGACGTCACATTTGAAGATGGTAGAGTAATCACGACAAAGTACGTGATCGGCGCAGATGGTGCGCGCTCCGTAGTAAGATCTTTTGCATTATTTGTACTCGGAAAGTGCCTCACCACGCGTATTAGGTCCGCACCATGGCTGGGATAGGTTTCTCCGATCCAACGGTCGTTGAGGGAGAGACAAACAACAACCTGGCCCAGATGGCTCTCGCTGATGTCACTTTTGACACCACGGACGCAGATGACTCCACATCGAGCATGACATTGTCCCCTAACAATCTCTTCCTTTGTTTCCCCTTACCATCCACCCTCAATGAATCTCTAGCCGCTGAGGGCAAGGCCACCATTTCTGAAAAAATATACCGCATTGGGTGTGGTGTACCCTTGGAAGAAGGCGAAATTCCGCATTCACCTTCGAAGGAATATGTCCAAGCTCTCGTTGACCAGTTCGGACCGCATCGCCTGTCATCAGACCCCTCTATCAACCCCAACTCGAAACCGATATGTATCAAAGACATTGTGTGGTCTTCACGTTTCCGCAACCATGCATCTATCGCTGATACTACGTTCACGCGCCTTGGAGGGGGAGAGTCAGGAGAAGGCGGGGTCATTCTTCTCATTGGCGACGCAGCTCACATCCATTCCCCTGCCGGTGGCCAGGGAATGAACCTTGGCTTGCGAGATGCCATCTTTCTCGGAGAAGCAGTGACGAAGCACATTCGTGCAACCGAGACCGAGGCGCTGTCCGAAGCGGACAGGATTCTTCGCGAGTTCGCCACGGTGCGACATGGACGTGCCCTGGAAGTGATCAAGCTCACGAAGGGTATTCTATCGGTTACTGGGATGAAGTACCGAGACAGGATGTTTTGGTGGTGCCCGATCGACTCTGCAACGGCACGAGCTTGGATGCTATGGGTGCTGGGAAGTATCCCGTTCGTTCAGAGGAAGATGGCATGGGAGTTGAGTGGGTTGGGCAGGAGATAGAATGCAGGACAGTTGGATTTTTATTTTGCATACCCATCATTGTCGAAGAAACCCGCATTTCCAAGTTGCTTGGATAGTATGGTACTCAGACATATACATATATAATTTGTATTTACTGTTTTTATACATCCCATCTCACCCGGGCCTCTTCAAATATAAGGCTGCAATTTGCGTTCCTTTGTCTCTTGGAGTGTCTTTGGTGCGGAAACTTTTCGGGTAATTTGGGTAAGAATTAAAGCGAGTTGGCAAGAGAGGCACTGCCTTGGCTGTCATGGCGGCGCTAGCTCGCCGTCACGGTAATGCCCCCTCTAATAGTCCCACGTTCTGCAAGTTTCAACATTCAAGTTGCGACACTTTCTTCACTTGTGCCACCATAGTTCTGGTCATTTAGATATGCACATACACATGTCTACAGGATTTCCTCGACTACCTGGGAGTCTAAGAGGGAACTACATATTTCGTGATGCCATTTCATGGCAGTCCAGACAGACTTCGTCCCTTTGACAACTAGACAGGAGGTCGGGGCAATAAGGATGGATGATTCGAGGTCGGGGCGGTACTAGTAGCTGAAGGAGGGATGATTATCTCATTAGGGCCGACACTTGAGTGATTCAATGCAGCGAGGTGAACGTTCCTCTCCTTGTACATCGCATTCATCTGCTCATCCACAAGTTTTGTTAATTTACTTTTCTGGAAAGCCGGAAATATGTCCGCCTCGAGTCCGACAACTTTACTTACAAGTTATTGTCACTTCAAGGATCGGACTCCTCGGAAGCTGACGACCTGCACGGCCGTGTGTTGCTCGACTTGATGTACACGTCAGAGAAGGAGTCTAGTGATTTAGGTTGTACTCTCCGCTCACCTCGGGTGTTGTTGGCCGTTGCAAGCACTGAGCTTGCAGTTTCTGCCACCCTCGTCTCTGAGTTAATGCTCGACGCACCTCTCGTTGTTGTGATTGGCCAAACTGGCCATCAGGTTCCAGCACGAGCCATGTCAAATGCCCAGCGACATACGCTGGAGGGCTAACCTTACTCTCAGCCTGGCCCTCGCCGTCACCATCCCATCAGTATCTAGTGTTCGGTTTGTACCATCATATGCAAACATTCGATGCTTGTGTTGATGAACAGATCAGAACCCTCCATCTGGAGCATCCGTGGAACAGTAGGCATGTTTAGCTTTAGCTGACGTCGTTGAACTTAAGGTCGATCAGCGTTATCGAGGATCAGGAAAAGAAACAGTTGCGTTCACGTTGCCCGAGTGGATGTCATGCTTTGGGTAAGTTACTGGCGGGTTGGGACTCGTTGTTGATTCTGTTGGTTCGATGCCGCACATTTGAACACTGTTCAATTTCTGGATTGTGAGTACGTGTGCTCCGCTTCGTGGTATATTAAACTTCGGTATGCACCCTCGGGAAGACGTCAAGTAGAACGTCATACCGGCTCCGGTCCTCTGGACCGGACGAGCCATAATGAATGGAGATATTATCCGGAGTGGTCGATGTCGAAAAGTCGAGCGGAGATGGCAGGCTATCAAAATGTGCCGATGATCAAAACTTGTTGAGTAACTCCCCGGGCCATTACTATGTAAGTAACAATTGCATTGGCACTCGCGCTGATTAGGCTGCTTACTAGTGGAAATGTTCCTTCAAGTTTACCAACTTATGACAAGCTTACTCCGACAACTTTGAACAGATTGATGTAGAACATACTAACCGGACGACACCTTTTGAGGTCGAATTGTTCCGAGGCGTTGTGTATGTCAGTGATATACATACTCCGTGAACATGGAATTACTACTATAGCCGGCGGCAGCACGTTCACCGTTACGTGCTGGAATTATACTATGAGTACCTTTCAGCTCCATATCCAAAAACATTCGTTGATCCTCGATTATCCGTGATCCGCGATACATCTTTTCTTAGTGACTTCTAGGTAAGTAAGACAACAGAACTGATGGCGCAGGTGGATAGTTTCCGCGAACCGAACTTCATCATGGCGTAAGTCCTAGCACGAATTGGTATTATCACGGCTCTCGTTACCCGAGTTTGACGCGACTAGAAGTGGGGATATCCTATTTTCAACCTACGGATAAACCAGGAACTAGAAACATAACAGGTACCCTTCCGTTCCACGACATGACCCCTCCCGATAAAGCGACAAAGTTCACGTAGGCATGCACTCAGTTCGTAATGGGTTCAGTGCAAACGCCTGCGGCTGTACCATCGTCCCGTGGTACCTGTCTCAAGTTAGACCATCTCGTTTCCAGCTGGTAGTGGGTACTCACAATGTCATAGCAGCAGAGCTTGGTGTGGAGTGCGGGACACGTCTCGTCGGGCATGATAATTGTACACTGTGTGCCCTGCCAACCAGTAGCGACCTGGTCGCGCACATGTCAATATGACAGCACAACAGCAGGCGACAGTACAACTTACATCCGTGGCAGTCTTGCAGCATACTGTCGTGCACTTATCTGCAGCGGCGACAGCGCCAATCATGGCGAACAGCGCAATGAAAACGGAGGCAAACATGTTTTAGAGGAGGAGGTGAGGACTCTGCTAGGTGTTGTTACTTACTTGCCCAATGTAGAGTCTCACTTAAAAGAGAATTGGGCCATACGAATATGGGCACGGTGAAAGTTTACCATCCGTGAAAATTTTCTCTTTGAAACCAACTTGTGGCACTGGTATGAGGACGGTAGTCCGAGTAGGTCGGCTATTTCACTAGCCAAGCTCAACTTAAGGTGGTTCAGAGCGGGGATAAGACTCCGAGTCAATCATGCCGCGACCTCAGGCTTCCGTATAAATTGGGCCAAGTTTCAACCAGACTACTAAGTAAATAGTGAACAGGTGTGACGCAGCGAACATATTGGTATACCGGCGCTCTGGCAGATCGGCGGCCTTGATGCTATTTTGCTTGTGTCACGTTAAGATGAAATGATGGCCAAGTCGAGAGGATATTCTGGGGTGTCACCATGGCACTGGGAATTTTAATAATGCCATGTTTGACGCAGCCTTGAAGAAATCTCAAATGATGGATCTCACGCGTGGTCGCTGGTATGTCGTTTGGACTTTGCGCGACGGTCCTTGGTGCCGGTGGTATGTGACAACCTTGGGAACTCTGGTGACATTTCCGAATTTGTGTTCACACTCCACCATCATGATGCGATCACGTTTCGTTGCTTTCTCATTGGTTCGGTCCCGACAAATTCAACTACTTTTACCAATGGGTGTGTCTGGGCCGGAAGTCCACTTTCGTGACGCAGTTCCGAAGTTGCGTTCTTCGTTATAGTCTGAACTTAAATCTAGCAAGGTGGTTCGGAGCTGGAAGTAATTATGTGAGTCTTCCCCGCTGGCCATACACCCGAGGCTGAGTGTTTCCGACATGCGAAATTTGAGTAACTTCGCGACGTCAGCTCTCCCGAGTCTCTAGCTCTCTCGCAGGATACGGCTATTTTTTCCTACGGTTCTCGACTGTCAGTCCCGTTACGTAATTTTATTACTATCGCTTCTTGATCCATTCAACACAAACGCTCACACATATATCTCAAGCAGTTTTGGGTATGAGAGCGCACTCTTGCCTACCTCTCCCCGCCAGCGGAGCTACCAGACCTGTTTCAACTGCGTTTTTGGAAAGCTGATATATTCACAACGTAGTCCAACGGGATGAGCGTGAGTAACCCGAGCTCGTTTAAAGCATTGTTGATTTTGACTGAACCAATCGACAGGATTTCGACACGCTTGTTCGTCTCGCTGACAACCTCTATTCACGTTACGAAGCGCAAGGCGGCCCCTCGGACCTCAGTTTATGTATTGTTCACTATCGTTCGGCGTTGACGCTAGCCAGGTCATCTACCGCCTTATCCAACGACACGCAGAGCAAGTTGCTCAGTAATCTCGCCAACGCGCTATCCATCCGTTTTCAGTGTCACGGAGATATAGCTGATCTGGACCACTCGGTGGAGTGTCATGTCACGGCCTTGGACTTTCGCCCTCCTGGACACCCTGGACGACCCAACACGTTGTCCAACTTTGCGACTGCGTTGCTCATTCGGTACGGCCAGCTCGGAATGCAGAAGGATATTGAACTGGCAATCGAATACTTTAACACAGCACTTTCCGTACTTCCTCCTGATGGCCGTCTAATGCCCCTCATGAATTACGCCAGTGCTCTGTTCTCCCGATTCCAGCGCTCCGGGGATATTTCGGATCTCACCGACGCCATTCGCCAATATCAGGCTGTGTTGGATTCTTCTCCTGCAGAGAATAAATCTACGGCATATTATAACCTCGCCAATGCCATCTTTTCACGCTTCAAGTTGGAAAATGACCAAAAGGACCTAGAACTCTGCATCGAGTATTCGTCTATCGCATTAGAGGGTATGGGTGACGGCCACCCAGATCGTCTCCTCGCACTCTCGTGCCTCTCTACTGCACTCATTAGGCGTTTTGAATCGCATGGTGACGCCGAAGACCTGCAGATTGCAGTGAAGAACTTCAAATCCGCGCTCGAGCTTCGGTCTGTTCAAGACTCGTCGCAGTTCATGGCGTTCTACGATTTAGCGGACGCGCTCGTCCTGCGTTATAAGCTCCAGGCTGATCTCCCTGATCTCGAGCTCGCAATCGAACATTTCCGTACTGCCCTCGATCTCCTTCCCTCTAATCATAAATATGAAGGGGTCTTCTTAGACAATCTCGGGGAAGCCTTGTCCCTCCGCTTTTCAAGATTAGGAGACTTGGCGGATCTTGAAGAGGCTATACAGAAACATTATTTTGCCTTGGAGGTTTATTCTGTGAATTTACCACGGCGCGTCATCACGCTCGAGGCGCTTGGCGCATGCCTAGATGTTCGCTTCGAGCAATTCCGCGATCCCGAAGACCTTCATACTGCCATTGAACTTTATAATGAAGCGCTGAGGGAGACTTCGCAAGACCATCCCAATCGTGTAGCCATCCTTAAAAGGAGCGCAAGTAGTCTGGAGACACGTTTTAGATTCTACGGAGACATCGTCGACTTGGATAGGTCTATATCCAATTGTCGGGAAGCGCTCGAGCTGCTGCCCCCTGATCAGTTAGATCAAACAGCATCACACCAAGCGCTCGCGTTCTCCCTCTTACTACGCTTCGAGGAGACTGGTGACGAATTTGACCTTGATGAAGCCTGCCTCTACTGCAGCACTGCCCTGAGCATGCAGGGTGCACCAGACTCGTTACGAGCATCCTGTCATCTACTGCTCGCCCGTACCTTGAAGGCACGCGTCCTTCCCTGGGACGTCAAGGATATCGAGTCAATATTCCAACATCTCCGCTCCGCCAAGGATCTTTGCACTTTGGGCCACCCCCTGATTTCAGACGTCTACGCGGAACTAGCGTCGACTTACTATCTTCGCTTTCTCGTCGAACAGAGGCCCTCTGATCTCCACGAGGCTTTGGGGCATCACGAGCTCAGCATGAGCGTCGCCAGTGGTCCTTCGTGGCCAGCGGTTCGCGCATGTCTTCAATGGGTTAAGGACGTGGAGACGTATTGTCACCGTTCAGGTGTCGATGTATACCGTAGCGCACTCCGTCTAGTCAATCGCCACATCTTGGCAATGCGCTCTCCTGAGCTCCGACAGTGTCTAGCCAGGAGATATAGTGCCAACCTGGCGTACGACGGTGCTTCTTTTGCGCTGCGTTTCCAGGAGCCGGTAGAGGCGATCGAAGCGCTCGAGGCGGGGAGATCTGTCTTGTGGTCCCAACTAGTGCGGGCTCAGACGTGCTTGGATGAGCTGCGGCTCACGGGAGACTACGGGGCATCACTGGCGGACGATTTTGAGCGTCTCTCCTCCCAGCTTGAACAGATCCCTAGGGTTTCGAAATCTTCCAAGGACATCAAACCCTTGCTGAAAGAAAAGGAAGCAGTTGCAGAACAGATTCGGCGCATAGACGGTTTCAAATCTTTTCTCAAGCCTACTACCCCCTTCTCCGAGCTTGAAAAGGCTGCACTAGACGGTCCGGTCATCATCCTCAACGCGAGTCAGCATACATGCGATGCCCTCATTTTGCAGTACAATGCACTACCCATCCACGTTCCCCTTTCACACATAACTTCCAAGGATGTATCGCAGATGGCGACGCGTTTCCGAGAGCTGACTGGGAGCCTCGTTGCCAGCGATGACAATGAAGCAGCCCTGGAAGAACTATTGTCGGACCTTTGGGATCTCGTCGTCTCCCCGATTGTCGAACATTTACTGCCTCACACCTCAAAGGGCTCCCGCCTCTGGTGGTGTCCCGCTGGGGCCTTCGCGTCAATACCCCTTCATGCTGCAGGACCATATAGGCAAGGCGAGCCAAGTTTATCCCAAACATACGTTTCCTCGTATACGCCTACACTCCAGGCCCTGATACACGCCAGATCGCGACCAACCCACGAACCCCCACGGTCCCGTCGCTCGAGCATAGTCCCGGGCTTTCTCAAGAGCAAGAAGTCGAAACAGCTGCTGGCCAACCAGGCGATCCCCACGATCGTCGCGATCGGTCATACAGCGTCCGACGAGACCTGTTACGAGTTGGATCTACTACGCAATCGCATTCCGCCGAGCATGCCGTTCAGGCGCATGGAGGGTGAGGAGGTGACCTCGGAAGCCCTCGTGGCCGCCTTTCGAGAGCCGGTGTGGCTTCATTTGGCTTGTCCGGCCTTACTGGATTCTGCGCTTCCATGTCGGTCGGGATTTACGACGAGGGATGGCATGTTGTCACTCTGTGACATCTCCAAGGGACGTCCTCAGGCTGAGTTTGCCTTCTTGGCCGGACGGTGTAACAGAGGGGATGATGGTGGAGTGGAGGAGATGATGCATCTAGCTGCTTCATTGCAGTATTCGGGCGTCCGGAGTGTCATCGGAACATTATGGCCGGTTGATGACGAGGTCATGCAGCGAGTGGCAGCTGCGTTCTACGAAGAAATTATTTTAAAACCAGGAGGGTCGATGCAGTGTACAAATGCTGCACGATCACTCAACGAGGCGTTGAAAGTGGTGGGCAAGGAGGTGCCGTTGGCTCAGAAAATTGCATTTGTGCATATAGGTGCTTGAGTATACCCTTTAACTTACCGGATACATGTTGTTGTTTAAACCTAGTGTAAAATTTTGACTGTTAGAAGAATCAAATGATACATTCCTTTTTCATGGAACGTAGGATACAGGTCGTTGATTAATCCTCAATCTCCAAGTCACCATAAGGTTTAGCTCGGAAGTATGATTCCTCATAGTGATGGACCCGGACGAAACCATCCTCGCCACCAGAAGCGTAACAAGTTCCGGAAGGGTGAACTGCGATACTAACCATACGATCAATAAACCATTCGGGCGTTCAAGGAGCGACTGACGTGTTTACGGGCCCAAAATGGCCCTTTACCCGCCCAACCTCCTCCTCGAAGACCTTGTGCCAGAAGCGAGTTTCAAATTTGCCCTGCCGCAAGGACGTCGTCGTAACTTGCATCGCCTCTTGTCCTCCGCCAAGAAGTACCTGAATTACTTTTAGTTTGAAATGGGCGATATGAAAGTGAGAGTTCGCGCTCACATAAGGCTTGTTTGGTGCGAGTGCAGCACTGTTGAGTGGCGTCTCTGTCGTGAATGTTTTGAGTACTCGCAGAGTTTTGGTATCGTGTAGCTTGAAGCGCAGAAGGAATGAGTGGCGTCGCGGGGGCGATGAATGAATGCAAGACTCACCCGTGCAGTCTTGTCCTTGCTACTCGTCACAAAGTAGGTCCGATCTGGGGATAGTTGTAGATCGGTAACGCTATCCATGTGCGCACGCTCATTGTTTGCAGTTTCCGTCCCAGTGACGACGTCGAACAGGGCGACCTTGCCAGATTCATGACCGGTGAGGATGATGTTGGGCATGTAGGTAAATGCGCACACTGTGGCTTTAGAGCCAATGGGATGGAACATGTGTTCTGGTTCGCGCGGTTCTATAACAGGGGATAGTAGCCATGAGTGATAGAGTGCGGGATCGTGAAAGAGGACGAACGGTCCGTTCCATCCCCGTCGCGATTTAATCTGAAAACGCGAATGGCGCCCTGGTGCCCCATACGTTGTTCTGTGATACAGACGACCTTCTCGTCGTCGTCACTGAAAGTGACCCGTTTCACCGCGGTCGGGAACTCCCAAACGTACAAACATTTCCCATTCGAGACATTCCAGAGACGAAGTTGGTTGTCTGCTGATCCGGAAACCAGAAATCTAGATTGCGCTAGCTCAAGTGAGCTCTCGACCGATGGCGGATGCATGGCAAGTCAGACTCACTATCGACGTCGATCGTCCATACAGTCCCGTTGTGACCATCATATGTCCCAAGCCGTTCGCCGTTGTGAGAGAACCAGACGTTGATGATGTGGTCTTTTGAACATGAGAAAAGAAGATCGCCCTCGGCATTGAATTTTATCTGCGTTAGAGAACGCTCGTGGCCTGATGTCTATTGAGTTCCTAGTGAGGGTGTCATATGAAATAACGCTTGCCTTGCAATAGAATTGGCCGCTGGTCAATGTTATACAGAGTCAACTACAGACAATTACTCGCCAATAGAGACTCACCATCGTGATCTACAACGGCTACAAGGGCTTTTGGTGGGATGACTAGCTGACGGTCGAAGAGTCACGGTGCCGAAAAGATTTCGTCCTTCCTTATCCGGTCTCGGCGCCGACCAACGCAGCGACCAGCGATGGGCAAAAATACCAAGAAAATTGTACAACCAGAACCTGACAGTCAAGAGGAAGAGAGCGACGAGGAAGTCGCTCTCGACGAAGACGATATCGAGGAAGCCGTTCTCGATGAAGATGTCATCCCACAACAAAAAGTCGAAATCGACAACACCGTACGTCTCTTTCTCGCCAAGTAGCACGAGTCCACTTTACTTTTTCTACACAAAAGGACGCCCTTCGTCGAATACGCGAATCCATTCAGCTGGATCCTTCATTACCGTGGACAGAAACTTTGGTCGTCCCTTTCCCAGAAACCATCCAAGTTGACGTCGACGATGACCTGAATCGCGAACTTGCATTGTGAGTAACGTTTCTATTCGATATATCTCCCCCTTTACCTTTGTTCGTTCGCTTTTACTAGCTACAAGCAAGCATTATACTCGGCGGAACATGCCCGCACGCTCGCGGCGTCCCATTCACTCCCATTCACCCGCCCCTCAGACTATTTCGCTGAAATGATCAAGTCAGACGCACATATGGAACGCATCCGCTCGCGGTTACTCGACGAGCGTGCTGGAATCAAAAAGGCCGAGGAAAAGCGCAAGGAACGCGCAGCCAAAAAGTTTGGTAAACAAGTGCAACTGGAGAAACAACGCGAGAGGGAGAAGGGGAAAAAGGACATGGAAGAGCGACTTAAATCACTCAAACGAAGTAGGTTGCGACAGATATTCCGAGGACAATGCAAGGTCTCACGTTTTTATCACTAGGACGCAAAGGTGCTCTTGACAATCAGGACACGGATGGAGACGCTTTCGACATCGCCGTCGAGGATGCCATCTCTGATCGTCCTGCCACTAAACGTCCGAAAGGCCAGGGCGGCTTCAATAAACGACGCGATCCACCCAAGGACAAGCATGCAGTTGGAGGGAAACGTGGACCTGGCGGCAAACACGCGGGTGGGAGTAAGCGTCCAGGAAAGAGTAAAAGAATCGCGGCCAGGAGTCGTCGGTGATATCCTTGTTACTTTTGTACTTCTCGCCTTTCGATGATCAAGCCAGACATCTTTTGATTCAGTCACCGAGCTGTGGAAGTGGAACACAACAACACGCTAGGTTATAGGTGATATACAGAAATAAGACCTTACCCGCACTTCGTCATCAAAAAAGAAGAAGAATCCAAACACGCGTACCACCTCATACCCCGATATGTATAAACACAATCCGCTGGTCCAAAGGGACCCGATCCTTGGTCGCCCTTGTAGCCGCTCTCAAAGCCCGCGCAGCACGAGAGGGATCAAACACCCCATCCTCACGCACCATCGCACGATAAAACGCCTCCACAGTATACACCACCACCTGATCATCCACCGACCACATCGTCCCCACTACATTCCTGACGCCAGCAAACTGCAACGCCGCAGCGAGATGGACCACCTCATCCGGTGCATCCACATCGCCCGTCGCAGTCTTGCACGCCGAGAGGAACGCAAATTCGGTTTCGTGACCACATTGGCCATGGATAATATCGAGCAACGTTAAATGACCGTCGTGCATCGCAAAATGGGAGTCGTAAGGCCGCCCGGGGACTTGTTCTCCATGACAGGCGAGATGGGCAAAGGTATGCGTGCGCAAGGCCGTTAGAGCGGCTTCTCGCGTCGCCGCCTCATCGCTAAGTTCGGTGAACTGGACTGCTTCAGGGAGGAGTTGGCGGACCAAGTCAAGCTCTTGGCGAACGGATACCAACAAATCGTAGCCAGCCGAATTTGGTTGTCCGATGGAAACAAAACTAGGCAAACCTTGCTGCGCGTTTTGCTTGTTCCGGCTCCGAATGAGGGCGGAAAGTGTCGGGGTGTATGAAGAGACGTAGACGTCCGACAATCCATGCTCTCCCTTGCGATATGGATGAGCAGCGTGTATCGGGAGTGAAGTGAACACGCCGGTTGGGCACCACCAAATCCGTGAATTCTTTGGGACGTGTGGCTCGAGTTTGCAAACCACTTGACAGACAACTGAATCCCACAGACCACGCAACAAGCTAGCCAACCTTCGTTCATACCTCGCCTTCTCCGGACTATTCGAGTCGTTTGGGTATTGGCGTAGGCTGTGTCGAACGAGCTCAAAATCGGAAGACATGGTCACGATCTCGGAAAAGGTGCCTTCCTGGAAAGCAATATGAATCGGTTCCGCGTCTGCAAGGACGATAACTGCATCACAAGAATGTCGACTGGCGTTGAGGATAATCACTGGACCTCCGATGGCTGCAACGCGAAGATCCTCGTACGAAGGTGGCAGCAAAAACTTGTCGAAACCATCCATGGACCGTATCTTGTCCACTACAGCATTCCAATCCCTTTGTATACGCCTAAATCTCTGCCCAGACTCTCCATCGTCACCCAAAGTCATGGGCGTCTCCAATTGACGACTGAGAGTCTCGAATTCATCGGCCAGATCCCGACCGCCGGGTCCGCTCGCCCGTAACTCGTCTAGTGGCGTTCGCAAGCGTGCCATAAACGTCCAAAATAGACCTCGACTCTGCTCAAACATCTCCACTGCACCAACAACATCCTGACGTCTAAGCGCGCACGAAGTTGCATCCACACAAATCGACAACGCCTGTGTCTTGATGATATCGTGTCGGAGATCCAACGAAGGTTTCAGGACAAGATGCAAGTCCAGGATGCGTATCGCAGACTTGTATGCGTCAAGTAAAGATGGATGGTTAAACTTTTCAGCGCCTTCCACCCATTGCATAGCCGCCTCAAATCGGACTTGCGAACCGCCATTGGAATATTGTACAGCTTCTATCCGATATTTGAACGCGTCTTCCAAATCAGCGCTGCTGTTGGCGAGAGAATATCGTACGAGATGCACGTTGGAGAGTTCCCTGTACATCTCGACAAGCATTGGATGTCCGGGTGTACACGCATCTCTAGCTGCATGAAGAATGTCCAAGGCAATTTCGGTGTCGACGATGGTGCGCTTTCGGGGAAACATTGCGATCACAGCCTTCGCTTGGAACAGGAACGTCATTCCCCGAAGCCAATGATCCTCTGCATGCAACTCCAGAGACGTTTTGCTGAGCGAAAATGCGACATCGACGTCAGACGGATCGCCAAGTAGCGAATAGCGATGAAGAAGTGCAATGGCCAAATTGGTAAGGATAACGGATCGGGCTGCTTCGTAGCACAGCTCGAGCGCTTCGTAAAAGCATTTGATCGAAAGTTCAATATCGGAGAGGTCGAAATTCTTCCTCGCCAAGTTGGCCAATGTGCGACCGTAGTTGTTGAGGGTAGGTAGGCGCATGGGGTGACCCGAAGGACATAGCTCCAAAGCTTGCTGGAGGTAAGTCTTGGCACGAGTTGAGTCCATCTTATCGCCTTGCAGCTGATAACGTGTGAAAAGGGCAAAGGCGAGGCGATTCAAGTTGCCGGCGCGAGCGCCCGCATCCAGAGATGAGTCCGAGGACACAGCAGCGTAACAGTTCTCCACCCCCCTTTCAAGATCCGTGGCGTTGCCACAGTGCAGGAAACGAGAGACTAGACAATACCCGAGGGTGCTGACCAGCTCGGGTCGTCTCGGGTTGTCTGCATGACCCGCAGTCATGGCACTGCGAATGCATTCAATTGCCCCGTCGATGTCCTGGATAGACTCCTTCTGCTCCGAGCGACCCATGAGGAGATTCGCATAAAAGATCAACGCAGTAGAATAATGTTGGTGACTAGGTGGGCATCTTCTAATGACCACTTCGAAGTACTTGACAGCAACATGGAGGTCATCAAGGTTTCCTTTGCTGTAGAACCGAGCACGTAAGACCATAGCATATCCCATGCAGGCATAAAGGTATTCTATTGATTGCTGTGGCAACATGTCGATCACCGCGACGTAAGCTTCAATTGCAAGTTCGATATCGTCGATATCATAGCGCAGCTTGTAACGAGAGTCAAGTGCAAACGCGAGGGCACGTCGGGCAGGGATGAGCAAAGGCTCAGGGCAGCCCTCCAACACTGTCCTGAATTTCTGGATGGCAAGATTCAGATCATTCTCGTCTTGTAGAGCCATAAATCTGGTGTGGAGGGCAGAGCCGTACTGCATTAGCAAATGTGCGCGTTGAGGGTGGATCGCCGAGATGGTATCTGTGGCAGTTCGGAATATTTCGACTGCAGTGTGGAGGTCCGCTGTATCCTTGGTACTCTGGTAGCGTTTTGTATACGACGCCGCTTGGATACCCAATAGTACCGGCCGCAGATGATGTGTAGACGGTGTGAACTCGAGAGCCTTGTTTAAATATGTGTTTGCGACGGTGTTATCGTCCTGCCCCTGAGGACGCGAAAGAAGTGCATGGTAAAAGCGGAAGTACGCGAGTACATAGTCCACTTTAGTGTCTGGGGCTGGGCCAAGATCAAAGGCTGCGGAGTAATGACGTATAGCGAGGTCGAACGTCGCGCGATCAGAATGCTGCTGGTACAGCGCATACTGCTCGTCCGCTAAGACGATAAGTTCATCAAAAGTTCGCGACGCATGCTGTCAGATCAAATTCTAGTTAGCATATTCATTCGAATGCAATCACAGAGTCAGTCATACATTCGGATCGACACTTGATCGAGATTCTTGAGAACTCATCAAGATGAGGCTTGACAGAGACGGAGGTATTGAAAGCAGTAATCCCAATTCTTAGAACTTGAAGGAATAGATGATTAGAACCAGTATTGGGCTAAGAGTATGTGAATACGACGCACAGGCCTGAGGAGACACGTAGGGACAGTCAGTTCGCTGCGTTAGAGCTATATAAATGTTGGCCCTGACGAGAGAATCATCCCTTCTTACCGCCCTGGGGCCTGACACCTGATCCATTAGGCGGCATTATTAGCCACCTCCTGATCCAGGTCTAGTTGGAGCGGAATCTGTTTGGACTGTAATGAGAGGGCATCACGGAATGTGTGACCCCTCAAGTTAGATTCCAGGTAGTTTGAAGAATTCCTGTGAATACGTGCATGTGGCATATGCATGGCAGAACTACCTTGGCAGTGAGTAACTTGAATTTCACTGCTGCTCAAATGTTGAAACTTGCAGATCGTGGGACTGTAACAGCCGAGGCAGTACGTCCCTTGCCAACTCACTTTAATTCTTACCCATCCTACCTGGTCGGAAGTCACCGCACCCAAAGACACCCCAAGGTAGTCTCGAAGCCCAGCTATGCCCCTGAGGGCATCGGATTCTTCCGGCCGCTTCAGCGGTCCCCGACTCCTTGTGGAGGAGGGTTCTCACAGCCAGAATCGTGCAGATTCCAAGCAAACGGACCCCGCGGGAACATTTTCCTAAATTTATATATTTACTTATATTTAAGCCGCCGTAAGTTATACTGTCGTGCCTACCTTATTGCGAATGCCTGGTGCAATGTAAATGTCTGAACCACCACAATCACAGTGAGCTACATCCCCCAAAAAATTACAGGAGGTCCATTGTTATGTACTTGGACAGTGTACAAAAAATTAAGGAGGTTGATCGAGAGTTGTGT
>JBBPRA010000371.1:0-26903 GCA_038092775.1 Boletus rubescentipes
CTTTATCACACCTTCCCAATGGAGGCATCACCTCCCTTGGCAGTCAATGGCACGTTGGCCTGACACCCATCTCAGTGACGAGGTGCCCCTCCTTTCGCCTGCTGTGCTTGCCCTCTTGCTTTGTTGTACACGCACTTCATTTTGTACCTCAGGCTCGCATGTGCATTCTTGTTCTTTGCCTTCTTTGCACTTTCCTTTGCCTTCTTTCTGTCAGCCCTTTCGCCATGGCTGAACGTCATCTTGGGTTTCCGCCTCCCGTTGTACCCTCTCCCACCCCTTTCTTTCTCTGCCCCTTCCTTTCCTCTCATCCCCTCTCTTTCCCCACCCTGGTTCCACTCCCTATTGAAGATCCAACGACACCCATGCCAGTTTCGTGAACGAACGGTGAGGCATCCTTATACCTCATGCCCATGGTTGGTAGGTAGGTAGGGGAACATCAGGACTATCTCTTTTTTGCTGGATCTTCCAATGTGCAACATCATCTCCATGACCGTGTTCTGCAGATGGTATTGTATCACACCGACAAGGATTCCCCTGCTGGAGACCCCCATGCGCACCTGGCATGCTTTCACAAGCCGTCCCCTCCTTATGGTCTCCTGGTCATCTGCGCTGGATCTTCTTCTCCCAATTCCACCCAACTTTGCATGGCTTATACGAAAAGCTTTCGGAGACATACAAAGATCGATGTTCCACCATCTTCGAATATGCTGATGCTCTGAAAGACTAGGTTGCTTAGTCATTTCCTGATCTCATGCTCAATGAGACACACATGCATCATGGCCCCATTGTGTGTGTACCATGAAACTAGAGACACTCTGCAATGCAATCAAGCCACAAAGGGCAGAAGTTGGTACCTACCGGTCGTGGGCAAAAAGAGAAAGTGATGCAAAAAGTAAACAACGTTGGATCGCGGCCAACGACATGTTCTTTTGCACACGAACACCAGCATTGCAAAAGGAAGGCTTTGCAAGCAAGGTCGCTGCCATGACAAATGTCTTTTAGTGAGAAGAAGAAGAAGAAGAAAAAGAAGAAGAAACAAGATTGCAAAGCGCGGCGGTGACGACAACAAAAGGATGGATGGCAATGTAAATACCTATATCCAGGTAGAATGCTATACCAACGAGCACATGAATGTAGCTCGCGTTGCCAGACTATATATCGATCAGTTTGTCAGGAGGGAGAGGTACAATGATGAGGACCAGCCGTTTTTCGGGATTTCAATGAGTGGTGGTTGGATCTTCCCCGCGATATGCGGAAGAGAACACCACTGGTCACGGTGGACTGTTAAACTTGAAAGGCTCTTCCGAGTCTGCCTCGCTGCCAACGTTTCTTTACCGTCTAGTGCACATTCCGGACACAAAGGATCACTCAAAAAGTGTCATGTAGTTTTGCACACGTCGCAAGGAGGAGGAGATGGAAAGACGGAGCCAGACAAAAATTTTTTTTTTTGGCAGCCAATACTTGACTTTTTTTTGTGATGCCCAAGTTCAGGTGTTCATAGCACCCGTGCAAGTGTAAGCGACTCGTTAACATGCAGTAAACGCAACGACTCTGCCAACCTGCTCTGGGTCAGCACGGCGCCAGTCCACTTGGGTGCAGGATCACAGCAACCGCTGATGTTGGTCCACACTCCGAGTCCGTGCTGCTAGGATGTGGCTTTGTGTTTTTGCACCGCTTGGCAACGCGCCCCATTGACAATCAGGACAGTCGTCCACCGAGTCAGTTCAACATTCATTCAGACTTGCTCACAGCTGCGTATACTCAAGTTTCTCATTGTCCAAGAGTGTGTTGACTGCTTGCCTGCGATGACGGGCTCTCTCCATGTACACCAGCCTGTGATCATGACCATCAAGCGGGGGACATTATGGAAATCAGGCGATAGCCCTCTGTGGGCATACATTGACTAATGGCACTCTTAGTGTGGCATGATTCCACGATTCGTAATTGACAATTCGAGCCTATGCTGCATCAATTCCCACTTGGCCATTGGACAACATCGCCCATCGACGAGTGTGGTGTTGTGTCGGTGTGGAGGCGATGAATCAATGGTGCTCGTGTTATGACGCAACACTTTCAGAAACACTGACAAAACGACGTTTATTTATTCAGCTCAGCAGCGACATGTATCGACCAACGCAGAGACGCTGTCATCACCACGACCAAAACCAACAACCTCAACGCGCTCATCACCCACAACCAACTCCACAAAGCAATGAAACACAATTGTACAGTCTGACTTTGTTCCATGAAGGCCTGCTCACGTTCATGCCGACGGACAAGTATGATCCACATTCGATACACTGGAGGGACGACGAGTGCCTGCATGGTGTGACTGGGTGTTGTGGCGATTGAGGGTGTAGGATAGGGTGGTGTTACTCGCGTATCGACGGTGGGGGAAAAACATGTCAGATCATTGGTCTGTGTTGGCTGCCTTTCGGGTCATGGTCACAGAGGGTGAGGGAGCAGGATTTTTCTCTCTCCAAGTCAACACTGACCCGGACTTGGATGGACCTGATCACAACTTGAGCAGGTATGCAACTCGCTCTCTCCATTTTATGGATGCATACCATAAGAGATTGGATGGCAAGCAAGCTGCATTTGCCATGAGACAAATACCGTGGTCACCAGACAATGTGTTTGATGAGCTCAAGAAGAGGTTGACATGCCTCTACAGAAATCTGCTGTTCAAGCGTCCCCTCTTTTCAGTACACATTCTGCATCATGATTCCGGCCATACATTATACCCGTTTTCTCTGTAACATGATGCCAACAACACAACGCGCCACCTCAACATCCCTGGCCCGTCATCATTGCAATTGCTACCTCACTGGCGCACGAACCATGACGATGTTCGCCCCACCTCGCCATCTCCTCGCTGTCTGCGTTGCAAGGTGATGATGGTACGTTCCTCACTCATCCACCTGCCTCCAGTTACTGACACGCATGTTGCTGTTGTTCTGTCCTTACTGCTGTTGATGCAGCCACCACGAGCTCTGATGGCCAATCCTATCTCACCTGTGGCATTTCCCCTACTTTTGTTGTGCACCCACTGTATGTATCCAGTCACCTCGCCATTCCATATGATACGCATGTCGCCCACCCAAGTTCAAGTTGCAGTCAATGGTGTGACAACATGATGACGGCTGCTACACCCACTACATGGACAATGCGACCAACCCCCACTGTTGCACTGCATAACATGCCCCCCTTCAGCTGAGATGGTTGTTTGCACATTCACTCATTTAGCAGGCCCCCATTCCTTGATGAATTTCATGTTGTACATGACACATTTACATAGAGCATAATGTTGTACTGGGTCGTCATTTTTTGGAGTGATTTACATGGAGAAAGTTGTGCACTGAGTACACATCATACAAGTCAAGAGTGTCGAGTGTCGAGCGTGAGCAGTTCAAATTCAAGACTGGCACACTGGTCACGTGTATGATACTACGTATACCCGCCGCACATCATAGAGATAGCAGTCACCCCAACGAAGTGGGGTCCTGTTCTGTTGCCCGCCTCCTGTCTCAGTCGGCCGTCAAATTACGGCCATTGTGGCTGACTACCAGCCACTGGAAGTCATATCGCAAATTGTCTGCCGGTACGCTACCCGTATACCCTACCGCACATATGGATACTGTATCATTTGTAAATTATGTAAATTAATCCAATCTGAGGGTGGCAAGGTTGCAGGAAGATTTGAATACCTGTGTCTGGAATTTACAACATGTACATGACTTTGTTCTCATCAACTCATTCCCTACTAGAAGCACGGCCGAACTTTGCCTTGTTTACAACAGCTTCAGTCGAGATAATATATCAACTTTTTTGCTGCCCCCCCTGGAATGAAGCTGTTTTAATCACACCACATTACCCTGTTCAGTATCACTGGAATGCTGCCACTAGCATGTCTTGAGAACGTACAAAACAAAGAAAACAGCACCTGTTCATATGTCCTGCATACGACACTATTCAAAGTCGCCCTCTTTGTGATGGCTGCAAAGCGATCCAAATGTAGAGGAGACAAGCAAGAAGAACATGCAAATCTGCCAGACAAACTCATATTGTCAGTTGGGATGAAGGTGACGGTGGTGGTGACATTCAATGTGAAAACAAATCTTGAAATCACAAATGGATCATGCAGTGAGATCAAAGCCATAATATTGGATGATTGTGAAGAGACTCATTGTCCCGATGTCGTGGGAAGAGCAGCATTCGCCTGCTTCAAGATGTCGACGAGAAACTTCTGATGTCTCATCCTAGCGAGTTTCTTTGACTGACTGGAAGATGAAAGATTGGATAAACTTGATGCCGAGACGCAAAAGTGGTGGAATGGAATGAAAGGTGTTTTGCAACAACAATGTAATTCTTTTCCACGGCACGAAATCTGGGTATCATTTAGCCACAATGGCCTTGTAAACAAGGTAACAAACGAGTCATGAATGTGTGCTGTGATTGCAACAGTTGTGTTGACCATGTCTGCTACCAAGCTGCTCCTATGTACGCTTCGGCCCCACGAATAACAAGGACAAGCAACCCTTTCCTTATATAGTAAACAGGTCCATATGAACAGTGCGTGAGAAAGCAACTTTGTTCGCAACCGTACATATACGCATCAACTTATATACAGTATAAGAGTATGTCTCACCCACTGCGTTCACTCTTCCACCCGCCAGAGACTACCAAGCAAGTCGTGTACGAGGCAATGCAACCACTGAATAGTACCACAACTTCCAACGAGTTACCATCAGGTTTTCCCGGCGGACAGACGGTCATGTAGGTCATATTCTGGATTGCCAATAGCTCGATCAGTCTTATTGGACTTTGCCACAGCCAACAGATGTTAGACACACCCTGCAAGCCGGGCACTCCGAGGTCAACAAGAGATCTGACTCAACATCGCTCAGAAATTATCGTTCAGATGAAAGACGAAATGGTCTACTGTTCGGAATGGGACGAAACAGGATTTGCTCACTACCTCCCATTTGAAGTGTCCACGGTGGACATCAAAGCTGCAGTCACTGCTCTTGAGGTCGCCAACCTTGTCCGGTCAGATGGAACTCGTCTTGGGTTCACAAGTTATCCTGTCAGTCCATCCAATATTGTGACTGTGAACGAGAAGAAACGTTATGAGCCTCTTGTGGATATTGCCAACGTGTTGCAAAAACTCACTCTCCTTGATGGACACAAGGCATCATGCCAATTTCTGCAGCAACCCGACAATTTCAACGAGGGCGAGATCTACGGCGCAAATTTTAAAATAGACGCACTACTCAAGCTCAAGTGATCAACAATGCCACCATTCTCAATGCAGTTGTCCACCATACCTGTAGCAGATCTCGCTGTTCCCTCTGAATATAAGACGGCTTGAAAGGATGCTTGAGAGGTGGGCTAGTATCTGCTCTCTTGGTAGGTGCACCCCACTTATGCGCACCAGAATTGTAAACAATTGTTGGGCACGACCACCTTCTGCATGAATGATGATCCCCGTCACACGCACATATATGGTGTATGTCCTCGTTTTCTCCAGTGCCCGCCGCTTCCCGTCTGATGACTTCTCTCAGATCACTATCGAGGACGATATGATGGCCGTCTGGTATTTCTTGTGGTCACACTCGGCCAAGTCCCCAGATTTCAAGCTTACTGAGGTGAGGAAAATCCACCTATTTGATCCGTCTGAGATCAGATGCTGATCGACCAACTAGGACTGTTGGAGGTACATCAGAGTCATGCTCTCATTGATGTTTGCCACTGAGAAGGAACTCAGCTACGATTTGACCATCCAGCGTCGCCTGGACCCCAAGATGAACTAGGTCTGTTTTGTCTACGACGTCGATGGACGTTACTACAAGACACAGAAGGCGATCTTCGACCATCGGAGTCTATGTATAACAGGCCGTGCAACTCGAGTATGGGAGGTTATTGAAGTTGCGTCATTTGACAAGCTCCAGCCGCTTGGAGGTTCGCAAACGGTGGTCTTGAAGGATGTTTGGCTTGACGCCGGGTCAATGACTGAGGGAGACATTCAGCGAGAGATGTTTGCTGATCTCAAGAAGATTACTGATGCTTTGCAAGCAGGCGTGGAACCAAAGGGCTTCAAGGGCATGGATGATGAGTCGAAAGAGAGACTGCAAAAGTGCCTGCAGGAGCAATGTTGGCATCGGTACTTCCTCACAGTGATTCGTGAATGGCAAGGGATGACATCAAAGGAGGTCGCCAAGGCAGCCGAGCCCGATTCCACACTTTTTTGGTGCGCCACCCGTTACCGTCAGATTTTCATCTTTTCCACATGCTGACCTCTCTCAGATGTTCCTGTCGCAACCGAGCGACCTTCTCCCATACAAGAAAAGACCATTCAATCATTGTCATTGTCCGAAGTGGCAGCCTCGGCTCATTTTCAAGCAAGTGTGTGTGGCTTTGCACAATGTCAAAAAATTGGGCGATGTATTGACAGCACTGTCATCCTGTGTGTTTGGTGAGACAATCCGTTCGCATTGTGCCACTGCCTGAGTGCTGATTGGCAGTTCAGCTCTGCAACTAATGTTCCTGGCTGGCTGGGTCCATTGTGATATCAGCTCAGGCAACCTTTACTGGTTTGAGAACAGCAATGGCGAAGTGCAAGGGATCCTAGCTGATCTAGAGTATGCCAAGCGCTTTCGTTGGTCAGACGGAAAGAGCAGCTCGGACCCAAAAACGGTGCGCACGACAGCATACACCTACACAGGTGAAGCTGACGGGAGGTCAGGGAACGGCTTTTTTCATGGCCATGGAAATCCACAGCCAGGTCCACTTATACATATATCACGCAACCTTGGAGGAAAGTTGGTCGGCCGGTCTCGCAGGAGATGTCAGTCAATCCGACAGCCCCTGTGTTGTGCACAATTTTCAGCATGACATGGAATCCATCTTCTGGATTCTCCTTTGGACCATTTTAGTGCGTTTTCCCTGCAACCTTGATTCCAGCAAGGAGAGGTCTGAATTCACAGGCATTTTATCCAAGATCTTCCAGGACACAAGCATATGCAGCCCAAGATGCGAACAGGTATTCAGTCAAGCTGGAGCTTTACATGATCTTCTTTCCAGGTACCTTGCTTCCCAGCTTAAACCCCTCCAAAGTGCAGTTGATGCCCTTCATTTTGTGCTAGTGTCTGGCTATCTGGCCAGAAAGTATGAGTTTGACAACATGCCCTCATACTCCCACTTATATCAGTACTTGTGGATGACATTGAATTCTTCTCAGCAATCAATCCAAGGAAAGTTATTGCCAGATCTGGTGCCATGTTGCTCTGCCTACCCACCTAGTAGACACCACTCGGGCTGAAATAGCCAACCTCCCACATCAGGTCAACAAGCGCAGGCATAATCAGCCTGGTGCCAGAGATGATGGTGATGATGATGATGATGGATATCAGCTGGTAGTATCAAAGAAGACATGGGGGCAAGAGAGTACAGATATGTTGTCGTTGCGGGCCCAAAGTTCTTGAAATGGACTTGGGTGTTGTGTGCAAAGTGCAGCTGGGTTTTGTAGTTTAACTGGCCTTGTTCCTAGCCCAAGGACTAGTGAAAAAAATGGACATGTAGGCTAATAGATTATCATATAATTTTTTTTATCCTGCTTGCAATTTGTCAACTCCAAGTTAACTCTGGAGATCTTGGGAGTTGGCTAGTGTGGATGGCACTTTCAGCTTTACCTTGCCAGGAGTTCTGTCCTAAATTTCAGAAGTGAAGATGTAAATTATCCTGTCAACTTGCGACCACTAAGACGCATCGTTTGGCATCTGTGGGTCAGTCCTCTCTGTTCCTTCACTGACCCTTCAGACTAGCTTGGTCAAGCCTAGAGGGGGGAGGGTGGTGAGCGAACAATGCCGAGTTAGGCTTGAACAAGCAACCAGGTGCGTCCTGAGTCGTAGATATCCACCACCTGCTTTGAACAAGTACCACTTTGAGTTTGAGCTTCAGAAAACGCCGCCTTGCAAAGCCCTTGCCAACCTCCAACTCTGAATCTGAAGATGATCTACCCAGCATTGCCATCGTCATCGTCACCATCATCATCGCCACTTCCCACATCCATCGGCATCAGCATGACAAACTCAAAGCTGTGCCTGAATTACTGTAACATCTCAATCATCGACGACGACCTCATGACCAGCATTGCCTGCATCCTCGGCAGCTTCTCCCAGATGGTCCCTCCCATTTTCATCCAGCTGATCCCCTCCTTTTCTTTTTTTTCTCTTTGAATCCATTTTATGTCCATTGGATAACTCTCGGTCCTGTTGTTCCCGCAGACAGTTTTAGGCGGGTGGATTGTCTGAATCAGCGAGAACCTTGGTGATACATGGCATGGTAGGTAGAGCCAATGGCATTTTGCGATAGGTAACATGTACTCGGAGAACCGAAGGCCGGGTATGGTGGGCGTAGGGGGGGTGCAGCACGTAAACACGTAAAGAAAGGGATGGAGGAGAGAGATACTTATTCGAGAGGGAACGGGAACGGATGCCTCTTGACGGCTTGTAGTGGTAAATTTCTTGCATTTTTGATGGTCTTTGTTACGGTCGGTCTGGGTAGGAACGATCGTAGACCTGGAGACAAGGGATTGTCGACTAAGAACCTTACTTATCGACGGGACGAGTCGTACGATTGACGACCGGGGACTCCTACAGGGACTTCCTGAGGTGGACAAGGGATAGTCGACCAAGGGAGATCCTTGTCGACGAGACGGCCGCAAAGAAGAGCGGTGAGGACGAGTCGCAAAGAAGAGCGACTGAGGACGAAGGTAAAACGACGAGCGTCCACTCAAAAGTAGGACGGGGACTTAGAGAGCGGTTGACAAGGAAAGGGACAAGAGATGCTATTCCAGGTAGGTCTAGCTTAGAGAATACAAGGTATCGACGGCAGGGTTTATATACCTAAAGAGTACTGCGCACGGACCAAGCTATGTAGTGGTAGAAGGTCAGAGGAAGCTCAATAAGGTAAATGGTGCGAGGGAGATAACGGAAGTTATCGGAACAAAGGAAACGAGGCTGTCCGTCGGGAGGAAGCGGAATAAAAGATAAGAGTTCGTAATCAAGATGACCGTCGTGAGAGAAGTGGAAGGGAATAGTAAACATCGTGTGAAGGAAAGGCATTAGCAAGAAGCGTAGGACGAATGCTAATGAGAAAAGCAAAGAAAAAGGTGAATCGTAACAGGCATAACAGAGATTAAAGGCATGATGCAACCGCATGTCGGTGGCAGAATGGAAGAGAAGCATAACATGTGTGATGTGCATGTGTGTGGCAGCATAGCCATGCATAGCATGGAGATAAACTGTCACAAATAAAGTTAGGTTTAAGGAAACAAGGTTCACCATGAGGTAAACACATGTTTTGTGAAATGGTGAAGGGCGTGAGATAAGTGAGTTCTTGTAGAGAATCTCCTCACAGTTCAAAATCTGAAATGATTAGATAAGATAAGATGAAAAGAGAAAAATTGACTAAGTCTGTTAAATGTGTAGTCCCTGAGGTGGGACCATAACAGAAATCTACATGAAGCAATCAAAGGCTTCAGAGTTCCTGGGCAAGAGCACAAAGTGCTCCGCTTACTGCATGCCCTATACAGCCTTAAACAAGCCAGACTATGAGTCCATAAAAGAACTTGGATTTGGACATCTGAAGTCTGATGCTGGTATCTTCCTCTACTGGAAGAAAGGCACAAACATTGTAGTTGCTGTCATTTATGTTGATGATGCACTATTCTGTGGTCCTACCGAAGCCATAGTGGATGAGATGAAGGGTCTCTTCATGAAAAAATGGGAATGCAGAGATCTAAGCCCTGCAACCTCTTTCCTTAACATGTGGATCAAACGTGATGGTCACAAGATCCTCATTGATCAGTGCTTGTACCTTGAAAAAGTACTTGAGCGTTTTGGAATGCAGAATGCCAGAACCACCCCCACACCTTTGCCTCAGGGTTATTACCCTTCTAAACACCTTGGCTTGGTTGATCCTGGACTGCAATCCTGCTTCCAACAAGTGATTGGATCACTGCTATACATCACACTTGGCACTCGTCCAGATGTTGCCTATGCTGTAGCAGCCCTCTCTCAGCATGCTGCCAATCCTTCAAAGGAGCACCTTGACAAGGCACTTTACATCTGCTGATATCTACTTGGGACTTGTCACTATTCCCTTGTATTTGATGGTGCTTCTCAGGCAGGCCTTATAGCATATACTGATTCTGACTGGGCATCTGATCACAATGACTGTCACTCTCAGACAGGCTAGTTCTTCAAACTAGCCAACTGTACTTTCAGCTGGCACTCTCACAAACAAGAATGTGTAGCCCACTCCTCAACAGAGGCTGAGTACATCTCTCTGTCTGATTGCAGTAGACAGGCCAAATGGTTGTGGCAACTGCTTGGGGAACTTGGGTATAACCTCCATCCTATCCCTGTATGTGGTGACAATCAGGGTTCTATCTTTATGGCATCCAACACTGTGACTGAAGCCAGAAGCAAACACATTGATATCAAATGGCACAGTATCCAGGAGTTAGTCAGCGATAAGATCATAGAGCTCTTCTTTGTTGAAGGTGCTCAAAACCCAGCTGACATGCTTACAAAGAACCTTTGTCAGATAAAGTTCAATCTGTTCAGATCACAATTGGGACTAGTCTTTTATGACTGTCGCCATGATTAGGCTGCTCTCATAGTAGCACCATTCTCTAGATGCTTACGCGCCTCTGAGAGGCTGCTTAGCATGGGGGAGTGTTGAGTGAGTGCCATAGTGCAGCTCTCAACTACCCTAATTAGTGCACTGTAGTGTAGTATACCATATTTGGTAATAATGTGTGTACATATAAGTTTTGGACTCAGCTGTCGGAGTCCTAACACATCTTATTCTACAACCACAACCATTGCCCTAAGAGCTAACCCAAGTCCCAACAACTTGGTAAGTGCCAGTGCATTCCTACCTAGTTCACTGCTAGGCATGCTGTTCAACAGTTAGACATGGTAATGATATCTGGAAGTGCAACAGCATTAGTGTGCAACGTCTGAGCATAGGTTCAGTACCATCAGCAGCAGTGCTCAGCACACCTGCAGCTTGTTACAGCACTGGTGGCAGCAGCAACCACTTTGCCCATAAGGTAGAGCATGGTGTGCACAGTGCAAATGAATGTGCCAGCACTGCCATGTGCCAGGCAGCAAGTGGGTTCATCCCCAAAGGGGTGCTCAACCACTGCACACTTAGCAGGGCTCATAACCTGTTGAATGGCGAGCCTAGCAATCAACTAGGATGGAATGCACTAGCACTTACCAAGTGGTTGGGACTTGGGTTAGCTCTTAGGGCAATGGTTGTCATTGTAGAACAAGATGCATTAGGACTCCAACAGCTGAGTCCAAAACTTATAAGTACACGTGTTATTACCAAATATGGTAAACTACACTACAGTACACTAATTAGGGTAGTTGAGAGCTGCACTATGGCACTCATTCAACACAAACTACTGCCGCACTGCTGGGCCCTCCTCTGTCTACAACATGACAACATGACGATAATGTGCTCCAGGCCATCCTGCCACTGGATGCCACCATTGCGGCCTGACAATGATGACAACAACGACATGCCCCAGGCTGTGCCGCTGCCACAGCAAGCCAATGACAACATGCCCTGGGTCATGCCACCACCACCATGAGATGACAATGACAATGACAGCACCACCCATGGGACTGAAATGACAACAACACTGTGTCACCACCACCACCATGAGATGATGATGGCAACAGCACCACCCATGTGACCAAAATGATGATGATGCTGTGTCACCATCACCACCGCAAGATGATGACAGCGATGGCACAATGGGCATGACCTGTACCACCAAAACAATGACAACAATGACATTCCCTGGGTCACACCACTTGTGCCACCAAATGACAATGATGACATGCCCTGGGTTGTGCCACCACCACCACAAGATGTTGTTAACATGTGACATGGAGCCCGTGCCACCACAGTAGCGCAAGCCATGATGATGACGTTGTCAACATGCCCTGGGTTGTGCCACCACCACCATGAGACCACATCAGCATGCCACAGGCAAGCTGACAACAACAACAACAGCACCACCAGTGCTACCGAAATGGTGACAATGACAACAATGGCGCCACCCATGTGACCAAAACAGCAATGACGACAGTGTGTCACCACCACCACAAGCTGATGACAATGACAATGACACCATCCGTGTGGTCAGAATGACAATGGTGATGACAGCATGTCATCACCACCACCATGAGATGACAATGATGACAATGGGACCACCCATGCGACTGAGACAATGACAATGCCATGTCACCATCACCATTACCACCACCACCTTGGTTGATCCCTCCCATTACAATACCCCTACATCAGCAAAACACTTAATTTGGCACAGTGTTCACAGTCTCACAGTGTGCTACAGTGCATTTTTGGCCAAAAGAAATTGCTGCAGCACTACAGCAAAACAATAAGATGGCCTGTAAACAATTGATGGGGGCTTCATAAGTGCTATGGAAACGGCCTAGAATAAAAAAAGTCTACTTTATGTGATTTTGACACACTGTAAATGCACTGTACAGTGGGGGACCTATCTGTAACACTATGGGGCTGTGACTGACTGTGACACACTGTATAGTGCTACACAGCTCCTGAGTGTTTTGTTGATGTAGTACATAGTCAATGTATGGTAGCTAGTTATGAATATACATAGTTTATCTGACATTTGTCTGGAATTAGTGATTCAATGTATGCAGATATATGATGAATTATGTGGAAATATAAAGAATTTCAAAGGAATCCAGATAATAATTAGAGGAGGCTAAAAAATCCAAGATAATCCATTGAATTAGGAGAAATACATATAATATATCATATTATCTTAGTTTACCTAGGAATTTGTGAAATTTCACCTAATTATCCCCAATTATCCATGGGAGGTTTTTCCTGATGTTGGCTGTCTCTCCCAAATCAGCTTAGTTATGCAGACATTCATCATCACTGCTGTGACAGGCTCAGCTTGAATCATATGTTACTAGTAGCCTTGTGGTCAGTTCCATGGGCCAAAGGATCCAAGATGATATTTGGGTCCAATTTACCACTACCTTGACAGGCCAAAGTTGCACACAGACAAAGGGCTCTTGCTTGTCAAAATAAAATCAGCAATTCAGTATACACTCATTCATAAAGACCATGACAGCGGTAGTGAGAGGAGTTCATGGAGGACATCCTTCTTCTCTGGCACTTTCAGCATTGTGAGGCACAAAGAAAATCCCAGGAGTGTGTGAAGGGTGGCTGGGAAGAATCACATTTGGCTAGCACTCGTAGCCAGCTTTGTAATGTTGCTTGACAAGTAAATTGGGATATCAACAATAAAACACTTTGTTGGAGATCCAGCCCTTTGTGTAGATATCATTAGCCTTTACCTTCCACATTTGCTACATTTTCTTTTATGGATGTTAATGCACTTAGCTCTGCATTGCACATCCTCATGCCTTTCCTCCAGTCTCACTATTCAATACCTACATTCCTTACTCACCTGTACATAGTATAACCCTCTCTCACAGATGCCATGTCCCAAGACACTTCTCATCTTGGAAATTGGGAGAGAAATAAGATCATGAAACTTGACAGGGTGGAAATTGAGCCATCATGGTATTGGTAATCAAACGTCACAAGCACTTGAAGTATGTGACATGCTATTGTATTTGTGTTAAAGCAAGTCCGAATAGGAATTACCAATTTCCGGACCGTGATTACAGTACCAAAAGGGGCAGGCACTAAGTTTGTGTTTCATGTAATTTGAGTGCAAAGACACCAGGGTCTGAGAGGTAGATAGTCGATTTTGCATCTTCCAATCTAGGTGGAGATAAGTCCCAAGATGATTCATTTCACAAGGACTCAGTAGTAATTTTTGGTCTGAGCTTGAAGAATTCACACCTGAATCAGTTCTGAATACACTCATTGATCTGACAAACAAATTTCTCTAACAATAGATGACATGGACTGACTCAGTCACTTCCACCATGGCCAAGAGATTACCAATCAACTGCAGCATGCACAAAGAAGAGTTGATTAGCAAACAGATTGACAAGGGGACAAGAGATCAGGTCAACAGTTATACAACCTGGAAACACCAGGAAAGCTACATTTCATGAAAAGGATTGTTTCAGAAATGTAGGTTGAGGTTGGGGTGATGGCAGTCCCACAAGTCCAACTTGAAGGAGGTGTGGCAATGTGAGGTAACACATGACAGACACTGAGTTGAGCTCGATGAGCGATACATATAATTTTTAGATTTCAGATAACATCCACATAACCCTGGAGGCTGCCATGGCTGCCCAGCAACTCAGAGCAACCAGAACAACCTAAGATTTCCACTGCCACAGAAATAGCCGCTCATCATTCCCACAATGCTTTGAATGGCTGCTAACAGAATGTCCTGACCATTTCGAATGAGGAAAATCCACAGTATCACAAGACATGAGTAATGGAACATCCTAATTGCAGCATGACTGCAGTTTGCAGACACAGAATCTGGGAGGTTATTGGTATTACATACCTTTGGTGGTGCTGCAAACCAACATGATTGGTCGCATTACAGTTATACCACTAGGTACAACAAATGAATATAATTGTGGATGCCATTGTGGATGCCATTGTGCCGATTATGGCAGAGATTGTTGCATGATGGTTAGTCATTCCCATACATAACAAGACATCATGAGATTTGGTGCACTGGGAGATGGGGACACTGTCCACACATGTTGGTCAAGGCCAAGTGTCTAATCGGTTGGTCTGGATCTTCATTTCCATGATGGGTGTGGGCTCTATGTTTTGACAACAAACTCAATATCATGAATGGATTTCCTGAATAAGGAATTTGAATTAAATATAATCTAGATCTAGGCTTGCTCATGTGGTTCAAAAAATCTACAGCCCCATGGCATGATGGCACTACTCTTATAGCAAGTCACTTGCCAATCAAAAAATAGGAATCCAGAAGCTTGGTTGTATTCATAGCACCAATTCACCTCCAAACAGTGCACTTCACATACTGTCTCTACTGGTTACAGTTGTGGCTGCAAAAGCAGCCTAATCACAGACTCCAGAAGTTAATTTACTTTGACTTTTCTCTGTATGTAGGTGTTCTCAATGTCCATGCATACCCATGTGACACAACTGCAATGCCATGGCCCTCATCGACCTCATCTGGATTGGTATTTACTCTGGACACACTGATTGACTACTATGATAAGCACAGTATCCTTTGGAATACAGGATAGCAACTTATCGTCTGTTCATCCTTGGCATGAAAATGATGCCCTTGTCATCAGTATTCAGGAGCAGACATATACATTGCAGCTCCACATCCACCAATCATGAAGTCGTGTTGTGGGAACTGATTGTGAGATCTCCTGTGTGGTTTTAAATCAGTGACATACTGACAATGGTCTCAAGTCTAGGCTCTACCTTACTGGATGGATGTTACATGAGCATTGCAGATGGTTGAGGTAAAGGAGCAAAGAGCCCTTCAAAGTAGGACGTAGACTTATAGAGGTAATCAAGAGCTTGGCAAGCTCTGGTGTGACAAGGTTGACTAAGGGTGAAGGCAGGTTAGGCCTTGAAGCAAGTGACTCTAGACAATGGAGGTATGATGCATATATTGCACAGATCAAGAGTGGGGAATAAGTACAATACAAGTACATGGACTTATATACTCAGGAAGAGACCTGCTGAATAAGCAAAAGAATACTGCAGAACTAGGTAGAATGTTCTGCTGAGTAAGAGTAGAAAGTCATGGAATATCTTGGAAAGAATAATGAGTAAGAGGAATATGTAGCCGATGCGAGAGAATCGGCTAGAGGAGTAAGCATCCATGACTAAGAAGAGAGAAGCAAAGAATATCCCCTGTCTGGCAATAATACAAGGAATGGCATAGGGGTTAGAGGGTGTGTATGGTAAATGTGAGAGGTCCCAAGATAAGAAGATAGTGATGATAGGTATAAAAAAGGGACCCTGGGAAGGGAGATGTGGCATGAAAAGAAGAAATGAGAAAAGAGCGCTGCCCAAGAAGAGAATTGTAACAATGGATGATGAAGTAATATTGGAATGAAACCAGGGGCCCCACACATCATCCCATAGATGCAATCTTGTACTCTGTTGATGGGCAGCTGGGGAGAGCAGCACCAATGGGACGCTTGCATGGTGGTGCTGTGGTGGTGATCATTCTTTAGATCAGTGATTAGAAGAATGATGGACAGAATTTGACTTGCAGAGCAAGGAGGTCTGCTCCTTGCCTTTGCAGATGAGAGCAGGATTTTCATAGTCCCACTAGCAGAGTGGACATGCAAGAGCTGTTGGGTTGGCATTGTCAGTGCAGTGGTGCATGGACTTTCCAAATGGAAATGGTGGGTGGTGGGCAGTGCAGGTGAGAAGCAAGCAATTCACAGCATAAGTTACATTTCCAGTGGTTTGTGCATTCCTGAGTGCCATGGATCCGTCATGCACTCGGCCGTTAGTTCACAGGGTCTGCATTATTGATAGCCTGAGTAGGAACACCTAATGGTGACACATGATTGTATGAAATCGCAATAAAGTTTATAGCAGCCATCCTTAGATCTCCTGGCAATTAACCTAACAATCAAACTCCTCCATGGAGGCCTGGATGTAAAGACCTTCAACATGGCTCAAATATGGACATACTCACCATATTTTCAGCAATCCACACCATGAAAGGCCAACCAGTAAACTATATTAAGGGGGAAAGGTCCACAAATCCATTCCAATAACCTCTTTCAACCCATTTTCATTTCATGCAGATGCGCACGTGGCCATGGGCCCAACTCCTTGTGTGCGACTAGGGAATGGCATGGATACGGGTAACCCGTGCAGGTAGGATACCCTTACCTGCTCAGGTATGGGTGCAGGTCACACTTTGTGACCTGTGACAAAACCCATACCCCCCTGAGGGCACATCAACTCAATGGCAACCACAATGACAGCCCCTCATCCTCACCTCACCCACTTCGCAATGACATGAGGGCATGGCGATGCAGATGAGAATGTCAATGCAACAGCAATGACAACAGTGATGCAGATGATGATGATGACACAATGGCGATGACAACAGATGACAACAACCCTTGCCCTCCCCTCTTACCCACTTCGCGATGACGCAAGGGCACAGCGATGCAGACGACGATGTTGATGCAATGTTGACACAATGGCAACGACAACAGCAACGATGACAACAACCCTCGCCCTCCCCCCTCACCCACTCCACAACAACACAAGGGCACGCCAACGCAATGTTGGCACAATGGTGACAACGACAATGCGATGTTGACACAACAGCAACAATGACAACAACAACAGCCCCTCACCCTCGCCCTCAGCCACTTCACAACAACAGACCCATAGCTAAACCCACATGTAAACCCACATGGGTTTAGCTATGGGTCTCTGAGTGCCAACCCACATGTAAACCCATACTCTTGGGAGGGATATGGATAAGTCATGGGTAAGGGTACAGGTTGCAGGAGTGCAACCCATGGGTTACCTGTGCCCTTGCCTATGTGGGACTGTTGACATGACTTCTTATGCTGACCCAGCTCATTCTGTGTGTTTCAAGTTTTTGACTATGAAGAATTCAGTGACTAATGAGTACCTTCATAGAGTAGCATCACCTTGGAAAACCATGGCCCCAGTGCAGACCTTGACTGTGGAAACAAGATATTTACACATTCTGCTTCTGCCCATGGAGAACATGCCCAACAGGTTATACAGAATGCTGCAGATGCCCTGTTGGCCAGATTACATTCAGACTGGCCTGTACACCGTATTAATATGTTCACCTTGGAGTGTATGTCTCCCACATACCAAAATGCAGTTCACTGAGAAATGGAGGGCTTGTATGGAGTTTCTGAATGCAGCATGGTTGCTACCCCAGCTTCTCCAGTATGTTTGACAATACCTTTGTTGCATGATAGAGAATTTGATGAATCCCACTCATAGACTTGCATTGCACCCGTGATGGAGTACCATAGTAGTGCTGGCACAGAACCTGTGCGCCTGACCACAAGACAGAGCACCCACGTGTGCTCAGTGCCAGTGGTTTGCCACTGGACTTGTGCGGAGGACTCAATGTCTTGCTGTGCTCAGCAGGTCACATGCAAGAGTGTTTCGACACACCTTGGGAATCAACATGGTATCAAGCAAATGGATAGAAAGACCATGATTGGTTGCCTCTGGGAGGGCTGTCACAAACACATTCAACACAAAAACTTTGTTCGGCATGTACACAAGTGTCATTTGGGTCATCCTAGATAGATGACTTGGAAACACCCATCCAGAACCTGAGGTAGGTCAAAGTTGTGCTGTTACGATGTCACCAAAAAACTGAATCACAGCCCAAGATGTACATATACAAGGAAAGACATACCAACCCGTAGATCACACCCATTGCTACTATACCACTATCTGAATCATTTTGTAGTTTAAATATTTACGATGATCAATATCCATTTTTCCTTGTTGAAAGACATCTTGTCGTGACCCACGTTTGGTGATGTCAGCCAACTTTGCATCAGTCAGTACAGCAGGCACAACCAGCCTTTGAAACTCTGCTCAAAGCTCCCACTCAGATGGAGAGATACTCCAGCAAAGTACCACTGAGGTGTTATGAATGACTGCAAACATTTCTCACCTAAGATTCTTGTGGCCGTGGTCACTGTTCATGAGATACCTCCAATTCATTGGAAAGGCCACCACCCATATCATGCTAAAGGTGGTGCCAGTCTTGAACCACCCAGTGTTCTCGCCCAATCCTTGTACCAGTGTCACACCCTCAGAGATACCCAAGAAACTTAAGGGGTATGCACTCTCCGTTTGGAAGTACTTCCAGTAAGTCACACTGCAAGACTTTTTGAGATCGCATAGTCACTCGTTAGCCATTCATTTCAGCTGCTCAGCAGACCTAGTAGTTCTATCCTCTCCTGGCACTCCATTAACACCCAATAGTTGGATGAGTTGTTGCAAATTACCATCCCAAGAGTGCTTGGAGAATTATCTGAATCAAATGCACATTCTACTAGTGCAGATTGGATTCAGATGTCTACATGGTGAGTTTCTTCTCCCTCATACTTGAAAAGGCACTCACTCTTCAAGTTCAAGCGCTTCTGGGATTGGTAATGTATATTACAGTCCCATGATGTGGCACAGCATCACATCTGTATGTGTCAACCACTGTTACTTTCAAAGCGAACTCCTAGACCTACCAACAAGGAATTCTGGAGCTCCAGAGCTCTGGAGGGCCCCTAGATTAGGGACCCTACTTAAAATGCCAGATGCATCCATGTCTTTTATATATATGCTCCCATAGCATTTTCCCCTACCCCTCAACCACTCTCCTTACTAGTAGAATCTGTACTTCATCCTTCAGCCATGCTCATTTCATTCAGAAGTGAACCAATCCATGCACAGATCTCAACACCTGAGACCACCAGCTACACCTCTGATGCCAAACCAGCTCTTTCTGTGCATTTTAAGTTTGGGCATTGAACATTTCTGCTGACAAGCACCATTCAGAGGGGCATTACTATGGTAGATTAGGGTCGCATGGATCTCAAGAATGTAAGCAAGCTACTCAGCACCCCATGCTATCGAATGAACATGAGAGATGGTATAGTACAAAGCACCACAGATGAACACTTGACTGGGATGTATGTGCATTTGTGGGACCCTCCTACCAGCATGGTTACCTTGGTGCCCATGTCCCCATATCAAATTGCACCTCACCTTGAAATGGAGGCATTGTTTGGAACTGCTAGTCAAGCCGTGGTCCCTGCACTGGTTCCTTCAGTATACTTCTGATACATTGGTTGTGTAATCACATACAAGCTAACCAACGTTGAACAGCATGCCTAGTAATGTACTAGGTAGGAAATGACCTGGCACTTACCAAGTGGTTGGGACTTGGGTAGCTTTTAAGGGTGATGGTTGTGGTTGTAGAACAAGATGCATTAGGACTCCAACAGCTGAGTCCGAAACTTATATGTACACGTGTTATTACCAAATATGGTATACTACACTACAGTACACTAATTAGGGTAGTTGAGAGCTGCACTATGGCGCTCATTCAACAATCAATGCCCTAAAAATGCAGAATGATGCCATACCTGCAACAACGGACTACAGTCCTAGTGCAGAACTCAGAGATGTGAGTAGGAAACACTCATGCTTGCCGATCACATTATACATTGAACATGTGGGACAGGTGATGCAAACACAAGAGGCTGTGTGATTGCCTGAAGTACATCAATATATGACCATCTCACGGATCGCACAGTTATGTTTGGCAACAGTGCCTTGTCAGTGGAGTGATAAGGATGGCTACAAGGCTTGCAGTGCTGAAATTTCATGCATCAGTGTTCCAATCCATCTCAGGGGTAAACATGGTATTAGGAAATTCAGTGAGGATGCATTGATTGACTGTCAATGGGGAGAATGCCACAAACAGGTTAAACGTAAAAATTTCCCTCAGCACGTTCAAGAGTGTCATTTGGGTCACCTCAGAGAAATGAAGCACCCTTCTGGAACTCGAGGTGGGTCAAAGTTGTCTTGCTAATACAATAGACAACAACTGAATCCTGTGGCCCACAGGCCAAATCCACCAATCTTTGAGGGGGAGATGACATGATGACGAGTGGATCACACCCATGTTTTATCGCCATACTTGTAGTCTCAACTTGTGCGACAATGTGCTGGCTTGTCCTACACTTGTCTGGACCGGATAGGACGTTGAATTGTCGTGCACCGTAGCAAGGAAGTTGTCCACATAATATATTGCATTATTGTGCCCCCAAATAATTTACACAGCGGTGGCCTACATACCCTAATCAAGGGGGAAGCCAATGTCGATTGGATCAAAGTGCTCGAAGTCGATACCCGATCAGTATCCATTTCCCCTTGGCCAAGGGGTATGGGGCCAATGATCAACAGTTGAATTTTGATGGATGTACCTAAGGCAAGTACCCACTGAAACAGGGAGAAACACCTGGTCGTCCGCCGCACGTCATTCTGGCATGAACGTATGTCAGCTAAGAGTACACGCAGTAAGGGCCATGCTAGTACTGACAAATTATCGCCCGGTCATGCTGGTCTCCAACGCTCTCGACTTCATGAATATACCTGTGGTCGTGATGATTGGACCTTCAGGATCGTCGACTTCAACGTCTGTTTAAGTTTTGATCAAGCAATTACCTAGTAGAGACATGAACGGGGTCCGCCTGTTGAATTCGGGAAAGATGATGGAACAAACCCCAATACTTATGCTCGGCGGGTGTTCACAGAGGGAAGCCAGGCCTGCGAGGTGGATATCCAGCTGATGCCTCTAGGGTGTGATTTGGTGGTTTATGTGAAAATCTCGCCCAAAGCTGAACTGCGTGAGTGGAGCTCACAACGATGTGCATATTATGCTCACAGACGGAGGTAGGGTTAGCGTGCCATCGTTGGAACTACAGAGATAGCTTTTTCTGAATGCAGTAGACGAGGATGAGATGCCATGAAGAAGAAAGTAGGAGGAAAAAGAATGTTGCTTGTTATTGTCCAGCGAATTCAACGGGATCAGATTGGAATACGCAGTCTTGACTAGGTTCTCAATAGAACGGGGGGATATGGCCGATGGCTGTCAGAAACTGGGCCCAGAGCCAGGTGAACACATCGTTCTCAGTCAAAAAAGGGAATTTTTTTCGTCATATTTCCCACGCAACTATGCAGCGATAACGTCATTCAGAGTACTCGTGGGGGCAACTCTAATCAAGTAGGAAGGTTGTGGCAAGAGAAGTAGAAGGCGTGATCACTCGCTGATCTGTGAAACCCCAGATGTGCACATCCAATCTGTGACGCTGAAGTGATCGTGTCAACTCATTAGCCGCATCCATGTTTCCTGTCAGGAACTCTATTTTTACTTCACCTAATCACAATCACACTCTCATGTACTAACCTTCACTTCACACACACTGTCACTTTAGTTCACGCACACGACCACATGTCTTATGCATGTCCTGGTCTGTACACAGACTCTGTAGGTATATAAGACGAGTAGTTACCAACCTGTATTTCTTCATCTTTGGAATTGTCATTCATCATTCTCATTAGCTCACTTTGAGTAATTGAGTCTGAGTCCTGATATAATTCCAAAGATAACCCTCACGTACCGCTCACTTGAGCCCTACATCTTCACCCTATCCTCCTCCTCCTCATCATTACACGTTTTACCTTGCCCGGAGGGTCCTCTCTTTTAGGCCCTCCGCGATCTCTACCTTACCACTACCCCTTGCCAAGCCCTCTTCGGGCAAAGCACATTTCTATTCAATAAAAGACCCGCTGTCCCAGGGTTAAGAGAACAAGAGAGTCGATCACTCTAAGATCGGGAGACTAGCACTCCGCCCACGCTATCTATACGGTCGTCCGCTGTACAAATAAGGATAAAGTTGCTCCTCCCCATAGTGCACTAGGGGGCGTATTAGCAGAGCGCTAGAGGCTGCTACATAGAACGAATCAATAACATTCGCATCTGCCAACACTGGTGCTATCGTGTTGGGGCAATACCTGCCTAATAGGTATACTGAGCGTTACATCTCTCCTCCTGGTGTGAGACGTGCTCTGGAATCCTCGACCCCGACCCTCAAAAAGGATCAACACCTTCTGGAGAAAGATTTTCCTTGCCGATCCTCCTATCTACCCACATTCGGTCCCAATTAGACGAAAGTCTCAGGATACCGCATTGGCAGCTGTGCGCCTACGTGATCTTGAAATAGTAATCTAAGCTCGGACAACGCGCTTCCCCTTCCCATATCAGAACAACGCTTTGGCTGCTGTGCGCTGAAGCGACTCTGATTCACCCTGTCGAGCTACTCCCCTTCCACAGTCACCTCTCCTTCCACTTCAGAAGCCTCTCTCCCTTCACCAAACAAAAGAATGTCCGGTTTACCTGACCAAGAACCCCAGGCTGAGTCTTCCGACTCAGGCCAAGTTACTCTCTCGGTGGCACAACTAAACACCATCATCACCAATGCAGTTGCGGCTGCCCTCCAAACCGCACAAACCGCCCAACCTCAGGTCACCATGCCTGAAATACCCAAATTAATCATGGCGCAAGGATTAGGAACCGGTGCGCCAAAGATTGGGAAATCATTCGTCCCAAAACCAGAGGGCTTTGACGGCTCTCAAAAGAAATTCGAGACCTGGTGGCGAAACATCACACTACATATTGCAGGCTTTGAGGCAGCCCCAAATAGCCATCAGAAAATCCTCATCGTCCTCTCAACGATGACCGAAGGATCGGCAGCGGCATTCGCCAACAATTTCATGAGATCCCATGGCTTGAGGCTAGCCTATTACGGCTTCGAGGAATTCACAAGGATGCTGGCAATGCATTTGGCTCCTGCCGACATCAAGAGAAAAGCCCAGACGGCCTTAGCCGTCATCAAACAACATGCTCATGAAAGTGTAGAGGCTTTCGTGATAAGATTTAACCAATGCGTCGCAGAGGCGCAAATTGACAAGGAACACGCGGGCGCATGGCTCGTACAATTAATCTGGCGGGCCGTGAAACCCGAAGTAGTCGATTATGTGGAAATCTCCCAGACCCACATGGTCGAAAACGAAAACATAGATGAGTGGCTTGTTACCCTCATCCGGGCAGACAGGATCCTGTCCGAAAAGGCTGAAAGGCGGCGCGCCTCGACCGCGCCAACTGAAGGCCCTAGTAAGAACAGGTCCTGGAACCCCGCACAAGGGTACATCTCGCCCAATTACAAGGGCAAGAAACCAATCGCCAACTTTTCGGCAAATCAACCCGGAGCCCCAGCTCCAAACTCATCCACCACTCCCGCCGCTAACACGGCAACAACTCAACCTGGCCCAAACCAAGCTGGTATGTTCGGCGCCCAAGGAGGTATTCCCATGGATATCTCAAAAGCCCGTGCTGAGGGCAAATGTGCCAGATGCGGCAAACTGTGGCCATGTGCAGAGCATATGCAGCCACGAAGAATTCGCGAGATGACTTTCCGCGGTCATCAAATCAGATATTCAAACTCCGATGAGCTGGCCGCAGAGATCCAGCGCATTGAGAAGGATTTTTCAAACAAAGGGAAGTAACGAGGTCGACTTCTCCTTCTGATAAGAACACGTCATGTATTAGTTACAATAAATATAATATTCTGCCCATTGACAACATGACTGAGACCTCACCAACAAGTAAGATTGAATCGACGGAATTAGAATGTCCCATCATTACAATCTTAAAGAAAAAGAAGCAATGGACCGAGTCGTCCTCTGTTCCTACGACAATCCTTCCCGAAAGGGTGGATAAGCCAAATTCGGCTGAGTCACCTAAGAACAAGACGATCCTTCCTGAAAAGGTGGATACGTCCAAAGCTTTGCCAAGAACCTGGATGAACACGGTAGACCCGTGGACTTCCCAATGGATCAAAAAGGTAGTCGATCAAGATGACCTGATCAGATCCCTCAAACACGTAAGATCCTTTGTACATGATTCTCGGACAAAAGAAGTTTCCCCAAGATTAATTCAACAACTCAGGGAAATGACCGATCTGGAAGCGCAATTCACACTTCACAAACTCCAACAAAAACTGAGATTCATGCAAAGAAAAAGATCCCAAAATGCGTTCGAAGTAAAAGCAAACATCCAAACCCCTGCAGGCAAAGCATGTAAAATACTAGCCTTGTTGGACTCAGGATGTACTGGTACCACCATGGACCAACAATTTGCAAAGGAAAAAGGTCTGGAAACCCACAAACTTCCACGTCCTATTCCAGTATATAACGCGGATGGATCTATTAACCAAGCAGGATCTATCACAGAGTTTGTAGTCGTCGAACTCGCAATCGAAAATCACAAGGAGCAAATAGCAATGGGACTTTCCCAACTAAGCACCCACGCCATCTTCCTAGGATATGACTGGCTCCGAAAACATAACCCAATCGTAGATTGGCGAGAACACACTCTCAAATTCATGTGTGACAACGACCATGTCCCTAACCTCATGGCAACAGACGATGATGACGAAAAAGAAGAAGAAAGATTGTTCGCGATAAGTCACTCCTATCTCAGAAACCTATCCACTGAAATCACAATCCAATCGGGCGAAGCCAAAAGAGCCCAAACCTTCGAAGAAATCATCCCAAAAGCCTACCACGAATTCAAGGACGTGTTCGACAAGGAAACCTTTGATGAACTACCTCCCAGGAGACCCTGGGATCACGCCATCGAACTCCTCCCAGGAGATCACAAGGTCGACTGTAAAACGTACAACCTGACCAGTGCAGAACAGAAAGAGCTTGATGAATTCCTGGAAGAAAACCTAAAGACTGGTCGCATCCGCCCGTCAAAATCCTCGTTTGCATCAGCCTTCTTCATCAAAAAGAAGGACGGCAAACTCCGACCGGTTCAAGACTACCGAAAGTTAAACGAAATAACTGTCAAGAACCGATACCCTCTCCCTCTAATCTCTGAACTGATTGACAAGCTAAAATCAGCAAAGTATTACACCAAGCTTGATATCAGATGGGGGTATAATAATGTGCGAATGAAAGAAGGAGACGAATGGAAAGCGGCTTTCCGCACAAATCAAGGATTATTTGAGCCTTTAGTTATGTTTTTTGGACTTACTAATTCTCCCGCTACGTTTCAAACTATGATGAACCACTTATTTAGAGATTTGATCAACAAAGGTAAAGTAGTAGTATATATGGACGACATTATGATCTTCACAAAGACACTGGAAGAACACCGTAAAATAGTTAAAGAGGTATTACAAATACTTAGGGACAACAAACTTTCATTAAAACATACTAAATGCGATTTCGAAACTGTAGAAACAGAGTATTTAGGACTTATAGTTTCGGAAGGACAGATAAAAATGGATCCCGGCAAAGTCAAAGGAGTCACAGACTGGCTGATCCCAAAAAACAGAAAAGAACTCCGAGGTTTCCTAGGATTCCTCAACTTCTATCGCAGATTCATCGAAGGATTTGCAAGCACCGCACGTCCACTCAACGCCCTTACATCTGAAAAAATACCCTTTGAGTGGACAACAGCATGCCAAGAAGCCTTTGACACCTTAAAGGCAAAAATAACACAAGCTCCAGCACTTCAGATGTCAACTGATACCGATCCGTTCCGCATTGAAACGGACGGCTCCGGAATTGGCATAGGAGCAATCCTCACCCAAAAGCAAGATGATCGATGGCACCCAATTGCCTATATCTCAAGATCACTCAATGACGCCAAAAGAAATTACCACACAGCAGATCTAGAGATGCTAGCCATCATTTTCGCACTTAAAGAATGGCGTCAATACCTTTTAGACGCTCATGAACCCTTTATGATCCTCATGGATCACAAGAATTTGGAGTATTTTACCAAACCCCAAGATCTTAGCCGCCGTCAGGCCCAATGGAATCAGATTAGACAAGAATACCATTATGTCATCCAACATCGGCCCGGTAAAACCAACCCTGCGGACCCTCTGTCCTGGAGGCCAGACTTTGAAAAGGGGGTAAAAGACAATACCCAAATAACTCTTTTTCCCATGCCATCTGTCGGATCTGCTGAGCGATCTGTCCAGAAGGAAAACTCTTCCCAGGATAACGCTTTGGCTGCTGAGCGCCCAAGCGACCCTGAATCTTCTGTCGGATCTGCTGTGCGATCCGTCCAGAATAACAAATCCCCTCAGGACAACACCTTGGCTGCTGTGCGCCTAAGCGATCCTGATTCAATCGAAACTTTGGTAATAAAAAACCAATTCCGAGCTGAAAGTTTCGTCAAAAAAGGTCTTGAAGACTCACAAGCCCCTTGG
>JBBPRA010000372.1:0-26876 GCA_038092775.1 Boletus rubescentipes
TGCGGGACTCCATTTCCTTTTATGGACATCGCGCGGGGTAGACACGCGCACCACTCGTTCCTCTTTCCTCCAGTCTCGTACCACGTCGACTGGAGTATAACATTCTCTCACAGACGCCGTGTCCCAAGAATAGTGAGTTGAATATACTTAAATGGCGATGTAGTGACTGGGCTCGTGACTTTTTCTTCATCGTCGCGGCCTCTCGTGCCACTGCCAGGGTCATCTGGTACGTGTTGGGCGTCGGGCCAGGGGGACCGGGACTTCGGTGGGGCCCTCCGAGCGGTGCCAGGGTCCTGGCGTAGCCGCTGGAGTCCGCGTAAGCAGTAGTTCGTGGTCGCCCGCGGCAGCGCAGTCAGTCCCATCCACTTCCCCACCTTCGGGTGTCGGTGTCCCGTCTACCCCGCGGACCGCTCAAGACCTGGTCCATTCTTCGTGTGCTTTGATCCCTCGAGTAGGTGACTGCCTCGACCGCTTGACTGATTGTGGTCTCGCCCCCTGGCTCAAGCTGGATGTCTAGGTTCTGTGGACTTGACCTCTAGCCCTTCGTGGGCTGTGTAAATTGTTGGGCTTTCCCTATCGGCGTCCTTCATCGGGCTCCCCTTGCAGCCCCTCGACATCTCCTGGCACATTCGACGCCTTGCTCTGGAGTCCCTGGACTCTTGCCTCACCACCTTCATCCATCCGAAACAAGACGGTTCCCGCAGGAATACGATCTGACCGATGGGAGTGACATGGAAGTGGAAGATCAGAGCGGGGAACGACTGTATATCCTAATGGCGAGGATGTGACTCAGCTGTCGAAGTCCTTCGGGACCTTATGGGGCGAAATGACGAAGTCACACTCACGTTGGGGGTCCAAAAGAAATGGCCAGATAAGACAAGATGGCAAAGGCTGGAAGTGGTTGACAGGGCGTCCTAGCCCAAGTTTGGCAGACACGACGCGCTTGACGGTAGCGATCTCGCAGTCGTGTTTGAACGAAAGGACAATCCACTCTCAGCGCGTCGAGACATTGGCTTCATCTGCACGAGACTTGCAGGCGCGAACGCAATAGGATCGGGGTGTTCTTACCCTGGCTCTTCACACTGAGCCTCAACAGTTGTGCGCAGAGTATGTGTGTATTTCTGAGTCGAGTCGGAGCCTCATAGGAGTGACTTTTCTGGTCAGTGCTTCTGGCCGCCCCTCACATTGACAATGCGGTACCATGCGAGGACGATCTTCACACTTTCGTCGTATTTCACATCCGACAATGAACATTGGAGGGGAGTGGCTCACAGTGAGATAGAGAGCTTCTCGTACTGTTGCACAAAATCCATCATCCGACTCGGGAAGTGCCGATTGTGCAAGGCTTTGTTGTGCTCACCTTGATTTTGGTTTTCCGGCACCATCGTGATCGAGCATCCATCATTGACAGTGGACAAGCGGGCACACAACTTACGGCATATGACTAACGAAAATTTATCACATAAAGGGTGTTCTTTCAGTTTCACGAAAAGTAGCGCAGCCGAGTAGGTCGAGCTCTGGCTGTCATTCTTAGCATGCAATTGAAGACAAGTGTACATTTGGCTTTTCTGGGCATCTTGGGTTGCGCCACAGTCGGACAGGCCCATGCAGGCCCAACGGTCGTCCTCGACAATGCAACAGTGAGAGGCGTCGCTTTGGGGCCTACTAACCAATTCCTGGGCATCCCCTTCGCGCAACCCCCGTACGTCGACTAATCAAACAAGCTAGGACCTGGCTCTGTTTTGCTCATCTAGTGTTTTTCCGATTCGAACAGGACTGGAAACCTCCGCTTCCAGCTACCCCAGGCTTTGCCACCATACAATACCAATTTCTCAGCATCGGAATACGGTCCTGCATGTCCTCAACAGCCGGCCACACACATGCAGCCATCTGATTTCCCAGCCGAGACGGTCGACTATTTGACGATTCTGCTTATGAACACTCCCACTTCCGCAGAAGACTGTGCGTTTATTTGTTCTTCCCCTCGTCCAATGCAAACCTCTAATAATCGACGACATAGGTCTGACGTTGAATGTGATTACTCCCGCCGATGCGACGCCCGAATCAAAGTTGCCTGTAGTCGTGGTGAGTTTGGAACCCTACCATCCGTCCTTGTTATTGGACGATGATCACCAACAGGAGATTTATCCGGGCGCATTCGAGTTCGTCAGTCTACTCGAGTACGTCTTGAAGCTGCTGAGATTCAAGCATGGAGTCATCACATACGCTCATACTACTATCACAGTTACGATAGCAACTTTGTTGTAGAGACATCGATGTCGCTCGGCGTCCCCGTGGTGTATGTCCGTATGAACTATCGGTGAGCACATCCATACCCAATACTCGTCGCTGCGCAATAACGGCTTCCACCGTGAAATTGATTGATCCAGTCAAACGGGTGACGTAAAATCATCTTTGATCGTTCCTCGTGTTTACCGAATTACTGTTTAGCGTTCGGGTTTTTGGCAAGCCAGGAAGTCAAAGATGCGGGAGTTGGCAATCTTGGGCTCCAAGATCGTATGTGTCCCTCTTGCGAACCACGAACGTGTCACTGACTCTCCGCGAAAGAGCGCCTCGCTCTTCATTGGGTGCAGAAATACATCAGTGCGTTTGGCGGAGACCCTGCAAAAGTTACCATGTAAGGCGTTCTTTTAGGCTGCTTTGTACATCATGTTGAAGATATCCCGTCATATACAGCTGGGGATATAGTTCAGGAGCAATTTGTGTCGCCTTGCACATGGTGACAAATGGAGGAAATCCAGAAGGTCTTTTCCGAGCCGCGTTCATGCAAAGCGGGGGGCCTATCCCCGTAGGTGATATAACCCATGGGCAGCCCTACTATGATACACTTGTCGCAGAGACGGGATGTTCTGGTGTGAACGATACATTGCAGTGTTTGCGCGAGGTACCATATGACACGTTGTTAAACGCGGTCATGCAGTCTCCGCCGGTATTATCGTATGAGGTACGCTTCTGGACATTTAAGATAGAATGGTGGCTAACGCGTACGATGATTGACACGTACGACCTCCAAAGTCGCTCCACCTAGCATGGTTGCCTCGCGTGGATGGGGTCTTCTTGACTGCAAACCCTCTACATTTGATTCAACAAGGAGTTGTTGCGGATGTACCATTTATCAGCGGTATGTCGTTGGGGCACGCCTTTTCTCTCTCTCAGTCCTCTGATGGACGCTCGGCTTACAGGAAACTGCGATGACGAAGGAACTCTCTTCTCGTTAGCAAACACTAACGTTACGTAAGCGACACACATGCACGCTGGCGGTTTCAACCACTGAACCTCATGCTTTTCCTTTAGGACGGACGCTGAACTCGAAGAGTACATTCGGACATACTATTTACCTAACGTCTCAAACGCTACGATCGAACAGGTGATGAAGTATTACCCATCGGACCCCACCCAAGGATCTCCATTTGACACAGGCGATCTCGACGCGCTGACGCCGCAGTTTAAGCGGCTAGCTGCGCTCCAAGGAGATGCCGTTTTCCAGGCTTCAAGACGGTTCTTATTGCAGAATCGATCTGGGAAGCAGAGTATCTGGACATACCGTACGTCGTTGCACTGATGATGCATCATGGGTATTAAGGGTCTTTTTTTGCTCTTCGGGCAGTGAGCAAACGATCAAAACTCACGCCTTTCCTCGGTTCTGTAAGTCAGAGTTAACGGTCTTCTTGTTCGTTGATTATTTACGATGTCAGTTCCACGGATCCGACATGCTACATGTCGAGAGCATCTTGGATATGGTTACTTATCTCGTCCGTTTCGTCACGAACCTCGACCCAAACGGCGGGGAAAGCACTGGCCTTTACTGGCCGCCATATGACGCGACTAATCAGACGATGTTGGAATTATTGGATGGATTAGTGCCCCGGGCGCTGACAACAGACACGTATCGTACCGAAGAGATGGCATATCTAACAAGTCTGGTGTTGGCCAATCCGTTTTGAGGAGATTTCGATCTGGTAGCACTAGCATGTGCAGATATTGTAGCCACTTCGGATCGTAGACGTTTTGGGACCACTGGTCCACGTGAATCTGACACCGCACTGTCGGGTACGCGATCGAGGTCGGAGGTTTGCAGAGCCGAAAACCACTCTTCTGACCTTACGTAAATATATCGAAATGTGACATCGGATACTGGTCATAGTTCACACCCCCACTCCATCCCAATTCCATTGGCGACATTGCTCCAACATTGGTGACTTGGACTCACAAGCCTGCACTCCAAGTTACTAACCTGCAGAGGTGGTGGTAATGTCTCCTATCATGTACTAAGCACAGGGCCAGGTCACTCGAGTTGATCAGGCGATGATGCCTTACGGCATACTAAATACGCGACATACCGAAATTTTATAACAATAAATTTATGTAAAGGTTCCATTAATAGGCCACACACTCCGTACTAGCATGTATAAGAAACGGTCCGGGGTGCAACCGAGAAAGTCACGCAATACCACCCATTCTGCTCTATAGGTGTCTTTCCTAGTATGCAATTGCACACAAGTGTGCTCTGGGCTATTCTGGGGATGCTGGCTCGCACCGGACAGGCGCGTGCAGCACCAACGGTCACCCTCGACAACGCAACGGTGACGGGTGTCGTCTTGGGACGCACCAACCAGTTCCTCGGCATCCCTTTCGCACAACCCCCGTACGTCGACTGATCAAACCAGCTGATACCTGGTGCACTCATCCGATATTCCTCTGATTCCGAGTTGAAACAGGACGGGCAACCTCCGCTTCCAGCTACCCCAGGCTTTGCCTCCATACAATGCCAGTTTCACCGCATTTGAATACGGTCCTGCGTGTTCTCAACAGCCGGGGAGGAACTTTCCATCTAATCTCCCAACCGAGACGGTCAACTATTTGACGATCTTGTCCATGAACGCTCTCACTTCTGCAGAAGACTGTGCGTTTATGTCACCCCTCGTTCCATCCGGAAGTTAATGGACGACGTAGGTCTGACGTTGAACGTGATCACTCCCGCCGACGCAACGCCGGAGTCAAAGTTGCCTGTAGTCGTGGTGAGTTTCGAATCCCACTACCCATTTTCATCTTATTGAACGATAATTACCAACAGTGGTTTTATCCAGGCGGATTTGAGTTTGTCGCTCCGGTCGGGTACGTTCTAGAGTTGCTGAGAAAACGTACGAGAGTCATGACATCCACTCTTACAATCACAGATGGGACGGTAGACTCATTGTGGAGACAGCAATCTCGCTTGGAGTTCCCGCTGTGTACGTCAACATGAACTATCGGTGAGCAGGTCCCCCTTGCTCGTGACTGGATAATAAGAGCTTCTCACCACGCAATCAACTGACCTAGTCAAACCGGTGAGCATGCACTCATTTTTTTATGTTTTTGCCTATTCAACGGTCACTGTCTCTAGCCTTCGGGTTTTTGGCAAGCCAGGAAGTCAAAGATGCCGGAGTAGGAAATCTTGGTCTCCAAGATCGTATGTGTTCCTCGTCCTCACATCAAGGTGTTACTGACTACTCGATAGAACGCTTTGCGCTCCGTTGGGTACAAAGATACATCAGCGCGTTCGGCGGAGACCCCACAAAAGTTACCATGTAAGGCATCCTTGGGGCTGCTTCGTGTATCATGCTGAAGACATCTCATCATATACAGTTGGGGATTTAGTTCAGGTGCTATTTCCGTCGCCCTGCACATGTTGACGAATAGAGGAAATTCAGAGGGGCTTTTCCGAGCTGCGTTCATGCAAGGCGGGGGACCTATCCCCGTAGGTGATATAACCCATGGCCAGCCCTACTATGACGCGCTCGTCACAGAGACAGGATGTTCTGGTGCGAACAATACGCTGCAGTGTTTGCGCGAAGTACCATACGACACATTATTAAACGCGGTCATGCAGTCCCCGGGGCTATATTCATATCAGGTACGCCTCTGGATGTTTATCAAGAACAATGGAAGGGTGGCTAATGCGTAGAATAATCGACACGTACGATCCCCAAAGTCGCTCCACCTAGCATGGTTGCCTCGCGTGGATGGGGTCTTCTTGACTGCAAACCCACTACGTTTGGTTCAACAGGGAGTTGTCGCGGACGTACCGTTCATCACTGGTATGTCGGCAGTAGATACTATATTATTTGTGTCTCTTTTTCTGATGGAACGCTTGGTCCACAGGGAATTGTGATGACGATGGTACCCTCTTCTCGTTCGCAAATGCCAATGTGACGTAAGGGACGGGAACATTCATGATGGCGCTTTTGACGAATGAACCATATACTTTTCCTTAGGACGGACGCGGAACTCGAAGAATACATTCGAACATACTATTTGTGGAACGCTTCAGATGCCACGATCGCACAGGTGATGAAGTATTACCCATCGGATCCCACACAAGGGTCACCATTTGACACGGGCTATTTTAACGTGCTCACGCCGCAATTCAAACGGGTAGCTGCGTTGCAGGGGGATGCCATCTTCCAGGTTCCAAGACGGTTCTTGTTGCAGAATCGATCTGAGAAGCAGAGTGTCTGGACGTACTGTGGGTCGCTTCACCAATAGCTGGTATGTTATGGGTATTGACAGTCTTTTCTTTGCTCTTTGTGCAGTGAGTAAGCGGTTAAAACTAACCCCTTTTCTCGGTTCTGTAAGTCAGAGACAACTGTTTTCTCGTTCGTTGACTCTTCACGATGTCAGTTCCACGGATCCGACATACTGGATATCAAGAGCTCCTTGGACATGGTTGCTTACCTCGTCCGTTTCGTCACGAACCTCGATCCAAACGTCGGAGAAAGCACTGACCTTTACTGGCCACCATACGACACGACCAATCAGACGATGTTGGAATTTTTGGATGGACCGGTGCCACAGGTGCTGACAACGGACACGTATCGTGCCGAGGAGATAGCATATTTGTCAAGCTTGATGTTGGTGAATTCGTACTGAAGATGTCATTGCGTCACGGTGCTGTATGCGATAGCAGAGTGTTTCCCACCTGAACACAAGTTAGGGATGTAATACTTTGGTTGTAAGTCGTTAGGAGGCCTCGAGGAAGATCAGCGATAAGACCGTTCGAGGAGCTGGGTAGACATGGGAGCACTGGGAAGGTTGGTTGGTAGGGGAGCCGTCCAAGGTGAAACGCAGACTTTTGTTCTTGTTCTTGTTGTTATTCCTGAAATTTGCTTGAGTACTCTGTCTCTCATTGGACCGTCCAGCTCCCACAAGAAAGGGCGATGGTGGGTGTAGGAAGGTTGACGGTAGCGTGAAGTCGGCCTTGAATATTTGACATGTGACGTTGCACCGCCACATGAATTCTTAGCTTTCCGCCGCCGCGATCGACTTCAAGTTATCAATCCAGCGCACTGGCGTGCATTTTGTTGGGATGCGTGCATTAGGGTAGGGCCAACGGGACCCACATGTGTGCAATGATACTGGGTTCCTCATACTGCCCAGTATTCCGAGTCAAGTATGTACTAAACTGTTGGAAGGGGAGCAAAATTTTTTTGGTCAGGTTGAGCCGGCGGCTCCTCCCTTCTCAACCAGGACGATCAAAAGGCATTAATTTATCCTGCACACAAACATTCCAGAACACTCTCATCATACAAGCGAGTGCTACCAGTGGTATGGAGATGGCCACACTCCCCCTTTGATTTCTTTCATCTTTGCGATCGAGATTTATTTCAGGCAATGTAGCCGTTGACAGAGGGTGCCATGCACATCGTGACGAGCGGCTGGTCTGTCCAAGTCGTACCGTTCTCGGTAGGTGTCTCACTAAGGACGTACGTTGTCGCAAAGTTACCAGCCGCCCAGCCAACATATCCGAGGATGACTGCAATGGTTCGGAAAACATCATTTGATGCTGCAAGACATTGTAATGTAAACACACGCACCGTCCGAGTTCTCAGCCTGGTACTGGATTTGTTGGCAAATGTATTCTTCACATGAGGCCGTGTTACCTCCACCCGTCTCGGTGTTGAGCGCCTGGCGTCCGTTGCAGCGTAGCCACTGTGAAAGTGGTTCCCATGCATCTGCAATATTGTTGGTGACGCAAGTGTCGCTCGTTCCGCTACGGTGAAGCATTCGACAACAATCAGACTCTACGCCATGTCATACTGGGTGTACGAGACACTCACGAGTTGTCAGAGTCGAGGTACTTATGTACATCGAAGATCAGGTTTGTGTAGCTTCCGTCCGGGTTGGTGACGGTGGCAAGCGCAGCTGCAGAACCACCGGAAACAAAGGTTTCGGCGGAGGTGTAGTTGTCACCGGGCAGGAGGATCATTTGTGTGGTAGCACCGGCATTTCGAATGGCGGTGACTGCAGCCTTGGAATCTAGGTTAGTAAACTTGTGCGAGTGACAACTGAAAGATTTTCATTACCTGAACTGTTTCAGCCCATAGTGTGATCTATCAAAAGGGAAAAACATCGGGTTTAACTGCCAACATGACGCTAGAGGTCATGGTATACTTACATTCGGGAGGTCATGTGGTTCATTCATTCTGGCTACCAGTCAGTAGAACTCCATAGCGTTGAGCCGTCCACTCACACTCCGAAGACGATCTTGCTCTCGCTGGCATAGTAGCTCGCCAATGAGCTCCAAAGAGAAGCAAAGACTTCGTTGGATGGACCACCCTGACCGATGATCTGAAGTAACATCACATCAAACAGCGATCTTCTGATAGAAATCGTGAATACATACCTCACCATTCCATCTGGCGTAGTTGTGAATATCGATTATGCAACTGGCGCCAGTAGCCAAGCATGCTTGGACCAATGTATCGTACTCTGCAAAGTAGGTTTGGTTAAGCGTGCCGGTAGCGACGTTGTCGGTCAAAAATTGCCACGCGACGGGAAGACGGAAGATGTTGAACTGGTCGTCATTCACAAAGTGGGTCATCTGACCCGCTCCATCAGCACCGTAGTATTGGGTCAACGGGGGGTACGCCGAACTTGCGGTGTCTGGCCAACTTCTTTTCAGCCTGTTGATCGCAGTGACAATGAAAATTTTTACCATCACCGTTAGTGTCCATTCCGAAGTCTGAGCATACAGTAAATATCCAGGAAACCTGGATAAAGCATGCAAGTGTGCTCACCAAACCCAGCGATGTTCACACCGGCGTATTGCAATTTGCCTGCGGATGCAGGAGGAGTCGCACCGCACGTGCTTGTCGGGGCTGCACTGGTGCTGGTAGTAGCCGGGGTAGCGCTGGCACTGGTCGTAGCCGTCGCTGCATTAGCCGGGAGGCACTGCGAATAGTCTAAATTCGGGGACGATTTGGAACGCACGGGTTAGAGGACTAGATGACATCTGGCCAGCAGTGTTGGCTTACAGTCATTTTCGTAGGTACAAACTGCACCGCTGACGCAAGTAGTGGCTCCAGTCCAGCCCTGCAAGGGGATTTATTATGAAATGTAAGCACTGAATTGGATAACTTACCTCGCCGCCACCTGTTGAAAGTAGTTAGCTCCACATGGAATGGTAAGAGCCAATTAGCTGCTTACATTGCGCATAGAGAGCAGCTTGCCCGCGAACAGAAAATGCAGTAAACCCAACAAACCCGAGAGCGTAGACAGCTTTCATCCCTCCACTTTCTGAGTAGGCTCGTCAAAAGTTTGATGGCTCGGGATTGCTGGACGCTGCACATTATATACTCGTCAATAAGTATACCCCTGACAAGCAAGCATAGAACGCGCCATGCAGTATACCACCGAGGATTGACACCTGTATACTCACGCGATAGTGATCCGAAGGTTCTCCGAGCGTGTTTGTGGTACGATCACCGTTTTCCCCGATCTACCTATCACATTATTAGCAACAATCCGAAAATCACGCGTTTCACGCAGTATAAGGATCGGAAAACTCACCATCAACGGAGGATCCTCGTCTCATCTTCGGATTGATTGATTTTCTTCTGGCCCTCGGAAGGGAACAACGAAGTACGAGGATACAAACCATTCCTTGGGTTCCAAATGTCACGAACAACCAATTGGCATAACAGAGCATGAGAAGCTACTCTGTGCGTGTGCGGGATTGAAAAGTGTAAAGTCATCGCGTGAGGTTCTTCAGGATTCAGGCCTCAGGAATTGCAAGGAGTTTTCCCGTTTTCCACGCTTCCTCACAAATACATGGCGCTCCACAGGGCAAGCTCCAAGTTCAGCGCCGTCCATGCCCACGGGAGGAAGTTCGGAGTTGACATGCCAAGAAGCTGTGGAGTGAAAGTGTGTATGTTATGTAATGATCCGAACCGGGAAAAATCAACGGCAAGTGACAGACAAGTACTTATTGGAACATATCAACGTTCCCAAATCTCCGGAAAATTGATGGGCTGAAAGCACCAAAGGGAGAGTCCACAAGACAGCGACAATTCAAGACAACTTGAACCACAACAAACTCGACCCGACAATGTGTGTGGGTTTCGCAACGGAAGACGCGGTCAAATTCCGAGTGAGAGTCGAGTCGAGATCTGTTTCCGGTCGGTGCGAGCAGAGTACGAGGCGGCAAGCCGTGCCAGTAGTGGCAGGCGGAGGCGTGCGGGCCGGGCCGAAGCGCCCAGTCAATTTCACACGGGATCGCACCACGCCGACTTGTCCGACACCTCCCAGCCAATTTCCACCCTTTCCGTTGACCGGCTACCGCTGACACGCTCACTCACCTGTCCCGCTTTCTTGCCAGATTTGACTCGGTCCATGTGCACGACATCCCCTCTACCCCTTACTCGATACCTTGCCTCCCACTTGCGCCAGGATTATAACCCCCTCACATGCTCTGGTCGTCCCTGGGACCCTCCAAGCGCTACATTGGAAGAATGACCCTCGTGGTATGCGTTCCTATGCAAGCGCAGGTACTGCACCCGTATACGTTATGAGGGCCATAGGAAACTCACCCCACTGTAACCTGTGAGGTACTAGTAATTAGGTTTGTTGTACACTTGTCCTCTGAGGAGCTTTGTCTCGGCTGTCGATTCCCTAGTGTCACGCTCGCTTTCGGAAATTGTCGTTTTCATGGTCTGCGATCCACCTAGATGGAAACATGACCATCCCTGGAGCGCGACTCTCACCGCAAACCGTCCCGTGTTCGGGCATGAACCAGATGAGTTCAACGACAAGCTGAGCCGGGTTCTGATCGGTACAGTGTTATTCAGTTCCCTTCCTAATCAAATAATACTGTACTGTTCAGATCGGCGCCATTGCGGATCGGATCCCACACCTTCTCGTATTTCTATGTGAATACACCCTCCGACTGGAATTCCATCTGTTCAGCGAGGTTATTAGAAACATCACTTGTCGGAGAGACAGTCCGTTTAACTCTTCTGAAGGCAACTACGGAGGGAGGGGGCTGGGGCAGTAATCCGACAGGATGAGAACCCGACCTGAGGTCAAGTTCGCCGGAAAGTGGGCAGGAGAATCGCCGGACTAATCCCTTGTCACGAGCATTGTCCTGTCGGTCCGAATCAGAGAGAATCGGAGTGCGATGAGTATGTGTTTGAACATGGACTCGTGTCCATAGACGTCGTCAAGATTAAGTTGATATCATATGGTTCTGGGTCGTGCACTTGGTTCGTCCTCGAGGGTTTCCAGTTCGGGAGTGTTGACGAACGCAACGATACCCACCTAGTGTTCTGATGAATCGATTCAGTCATCCTCAAATTAATTTCTTATCATAAGGATAGAGATCACGCTGAAAATCCTGAGGGGTGCATAGCGCAGTGGTAGCGCGCATGCTTTGCAACCGCTGCCGGGCAACCTGTAAGCGAACGTGTATGAGGTCCAGGGTTCAATCCCCTGTGCATCCAAAGCTTTTTTTACATCTTTTCACGTCCCTCTTTTCCACGACTCAAATCTGTACAAGTCCATTCTTTGATTTGACGCCCCTTCCGATCGGCCGAAGGCAAGTGTCTTAGACGGCCACATCACAAAATATCCCAGAGCAGGGATCTAGATAGATCTATTAAGCAAAAAGTGTACGGTAAGCGTGTGGTTGTGTCTACTCATCCCCGACCACGCGCGTAGCATAGGTCATCGACCCTCAAAATCCACGTCGTCGTTAGACACGTCTGGCATAGCACGATCGTCGATACTATCCGTTGCGTCCTCGACCTCTATCAGTTGCTTCTCTTCAGCCAATGCACTGCCATTGCCGTCAATCGGGAGTGGTTCATCCTCTGGATCGGGGTCGGTCAGTGTCAACGTTGAACCTTCAGCGTCGTAAAAGTCGTGCAACGTCAATGGACGCATGGTGAATCCCTAGACGGAGGATAATCATTTAGATAGATAAAAAGAAGTGATACAAGACGACAGAACGCACGTCATCTCCCAATCTCTTAATCGCCTCCTCGTCATTGGCCATCTCTCGCATGCATTCACGCACTGGCACCATGGCAGCGTTCCGACAGAGTTCGCGCAAGTCGGAACCAGAGAGGCCGGTTGTCTTGGCTGCGAGCACATCGAGGGTCAATGAAGGATCAAGCTTGGTGTCTTTTAACATCTATCCATGCTAAAGGTTAGTCTCGACAGCAAAAATAAGGTTGGAAGATAGTCATACCAACGATAGTATCTTGAATCGCTGCTCAGCGTTGGGCAGAGCAACAGCAAATCGTTTCGGCATGCGACGCAAGATAGCAGGATCAATGTCCATTGGTCGGTTCGTCGCTCCGAGAACCATTATGCGATCTTCTCCTGACGTCAACCCATCCCACGATCTGTCATCGATCCCTCAGCAAACTCCAAGCTAAGCAAAGGAAATAACGGCGTACGTCATGAATTCAGCTTTTATCATGCTCATCACCTCATGATCATCCGTTCTGCGCTCCCTCAAAAATGTATCTATCTCATCCACAAAGATGATCGTTGGCTGCATCTTTCTAGCAAGACTAAACAGGCCAGCGACGAGCTTGTTTGATTCTCCAAACCACTTGCTGGTGAGTACTGATGCGGGGATGTTGATAAATGTAGCTCCCGATTCCTTGGCAAGGGCACGTGCAAGCATGGTTTTACCGCATCCAGGAGGTCCGTAAAGAAGGACTCCCTTTGGGGCGCTCAGGAGTGACGAAGATGCCGTGAAAAGGTGCGGGTACATTAATGGATATATAACGGATTCACGAAGCGAAGCAATGATGGGATCAAGGCCGCCAATGTCTGCATCGAGTTGGTTTATTTGATTATATCGCACAGAAACAAAGCCACAGATGACTGCCTACCTTCAAAGCGTACTTGGATATCATCAGGGCATACAACTTCCTTGGTTATGGACACTATGAGAATTTTATTTAGTAAGTGTACAAGTAGAGACCAATGGAGCTGTGCGCACCTTCGTATTCGTCAAGTTTGAGTCCTTTCTTCCCCAACTTCGCCAATATTTGCGCGCGGTGTTTCTCGGTTTTCTTATCCACTTGATTCTGACCGATAAACCACTACGAATGAAAAGGAGAAAGAACATTCAGATAAGGTCAACATAGATCCAAGAAAACCGACAGCGGAGGATGAACAGTATACACACACGGTAAGCATAGTGTGCAGCGACCTTCAGGAAACGCAACGAATGTTCCAAAGTGAATGAGTATTCGTAACCGGGACCTTATGTTTACCATTAACACACCTGTGACACTATTAGCAATGCAACTATAACAATGAGTGTGTTAGCGACCCGAAAAAGAAAGCACGGGTTCTCCTTGGGAGTGAGGAAGTGAAAAGGACACACCATTGATAGCAATTCGTCTTGCGGTTAACTGAGATGACATTCCGAGTAGAGCGCCGCGAGGAAGCGGTTGGCGTTGTCCACGTCGCTGTTTGGGGAAAAAAAAAGAGGGAGAAAATAGATGAGAGGGCCAGAGACAACTCTGGATTGGTTGGGGTACAAGAGGTGCTCGAGAGCTTCCCCGGTATAGCGTCGGCAATGATGGTTCGGTGGATAAGGTGTTTTCGGACGTGAATTGCTGACAGTGGCTTTGTCTATAAAAGGAATGTCAGCCCCTCTCGCGTGGGATTCCTTGATCTCAGTCTCCGGGGCGGCACTTCGTTCCTGCCGGTGAGCGCTCTTCTAAGGATCAAAGGCTTCAAGGTTTGGCCCACTGGCAGTCACGTCGTACGTCGCCAAGAGTCCTTCTACCCCACAAAATACGCAAGATTAGTAGGCTCGGAGGCTGAACTTCGTCATTGGTCAAATAACTTGAATCTCTGCCTGGGGTCCCCTCTCACCATACAGGATGTATCCTAGGTTTGACTCCGCACCAGTTGAATAGGGACTGGAAGAACAACCTCATTGACTTCCCATGGCTCGTATCACGCAATCCACCGCGGGTATTGCACTTAATTACCTTCATCGTCACGTTGTTCCAACCAGGCTGACGAGAACATAGGCTCAGTTATAGATATTGGCCGCCCAGAGATCCCCAGAGGTTGAACTTGACATTTACCGCTCGAAGCTTTTCGTGAGACTACTGATAGGTAAGACGGGTAAGACTACCTCTTCATAAACGACGATCAAATACTGCGACTGGGCTTGCACCATTCATCCAGTAATCAATCCAAGAATCATGTAATGGTGCGATCGTCAAATGCACGGAGGTACCAAAGTACTATCAACAGGCTTATGCGACACACCTTTCTGAGTCACACGACACATTGGTACGAATTCCGCTTGACACATTTGAATACGCATACGCATCCTTTCAGGCAATAATTCGGTACTCAGAACCCACAAGGGTTCGTATCGGGAAGATATCGATCGCTTCAGGAGCTCATGGGGTAGCACCATCACAATAGACTCGTAACGAAGAGATGGTACACACCGCACAGCATTAAACATAGAGCCACGCGACTCTTTTCCCGTGTTCAGTGACTCGTCCAGTAGACTTGTCCGTGACATTGTCAGTGGGTGAGCACAATTTCCGGACCTGCATGGCTCCCCTGTCGCGAAAACTGAGAGTCAGCAGAATGGTTGCGAAAGTGATACCCCAATTTCAAAGAAGGGGGATAAGAACATCCATCTGAATTAGGTCTACATACTATAACTATAACAGCGGCCAACATGCACCTCGACGAGAATCTGCCAGCCTCATGCACACACATCCTGCTTATAAATGTAGTCTCAAATTGCGCCATGGAAACTGGCTGAAAAATGTGGAGGGCTGAGCGCTGAACTTTGAGCTGACTCAAATCGAGGTTGTGCAGTGGCATAGTTGCGCGGGAAAGTCTGGGTTACAACCTTCTACATATGTACGAGTCCGGCAATTTGAACCCTGAATCAGGCCTCACAGGAACTTGAAATGGGCGCTCATTTTGCTGACCACGCAATCCGTCTTTTTCATCCGGCTTCCTCGACTCTCCACCCCCTACCGCCCCACTGACACGTTGTAGTTGCTGGTTAACGGATGCCAACCCACTCCGGTGTGTAGATATCCCACTATTACCAACGCTCAGGCTGACCATGCACTCAAACACCAAGATGCTTTGAAGCCGCTGGAAATCGTACACAATAGCGGGGTAAATTCGGTTGCATTTTCATCCGACGGGACGTATATAGTCGCAGCTTGCAATGATGGGACCATTCAACAATGGTGCGTCAGCGATGGGAAGAAGATGGGAACGACGATGAATGCAGATGGCTCAGTTCTCGTCGTCGCGATCTCCAGCGACGGAAAGTGGATCGTAAGCGGTGGATTGGATTGCAAGGTCACGATTTGGGACGCAAGGACGCAAAAAAGGGCCCACGAGTCAACACTGGCCAACGAGAAGTGGGTCAATGCGCTGGACGTATCACCGGGCTCGACAAGATTCGCTAGCGCATCGAGCGATTGTATGGTGAACATCTGGAGCCTCACAACTGGCCAGCGACTCGTTGGCCCGCTGAAACACAATAACCGTGTGGACTGCGTTGCATTTTCACCTGACGGCGACCACGTCGCTACCGCCGGCGCCTATGACTGCTTGCGCATTTGGGATAGTCGCGATGGTGATTTGCTTCTGGAAGTCCCCGGCTCCTCTCCCGATTCCCTCGTTTGGTGGTTTGACGATCGAATCTTCGCGTCCACACGGTTTACGCAGCAGTGGATCGATACCCTTTCAGGATCATCACTTCTGGAGTATCCTAGGACCAATGATACAACTACGAAACTGCATCTCGCCGTTTCGCGCAATCGTAATACCTTGGTTGGCCTTGACAAGCATATCGTGCGTTTGTGGGATAATACCGCTCATGCATGGAGCTCCACCACGCATGAACTGGGCTACAGCGGGCGTACCATCACTGTCTCTCCCGATGGCCATCGTCTCGTTACCGGGGGAGGGGATAAAATTTCCATCTGGAATCTTCCTAGCAGCGTTCCTGAGGACATTGGTCACGTAAGTGTATCCTCTTCCAACTAATTCACCAACTGATTGGCCTTTTTTTGTTAAGAGCGAAAACGGTGTGGTGAGTGAATTATAATATCAGGCTTAAATGTATCTGATAGTTGCTCCGCATCCTTTTCAATAGTTCATGCACCTCACCGGTGTAGTACAAGAGTCATGGTTACATGGAAAGTTGGGCTCAGCCATGGAAGTACTATCTCGTGATATTGTGTTAAACGGAAAGTCTCATCACGCATATGCCAATCGTGCCCTGGTCCAAGCGCGTTTGAAAAGATGGAGTGATGCGCTTGTTGACGCCGAGATGGTAATTGGTCATACTCCCCGTTAGTTCGTGACACTAAAATAAAAACATAAATATTTACAGTCGATCGATGTCCAGCCATCGGTGATAGGGTGCATCGCGAAAAGTATCGCGCTTTGTGGTCAAGACAGACACGAAGATTCCATGCAGGCATTTGACCTTGCTTTCCGTTACTGCAGTGCAGAACGAGTAAATTATCTTTTACTTGTCAAGGTATGCGTGGGATGGGAACGGCGCTCACGTTTCATTCGCTCACCAGTCTGTTTCTAGTCTGTCGTCCTGTTTCTTGCTGGACACCATCGCCACGCCATTGCTCGTACAACTGACTTGATTAAGTCGCTGCAGAGTAAACTATCACACTACCATGTCGTTCAGGTAACATGTAGTGTCCCTGCTCGTCACGAACATTCGTTCATACCTTTTACAGGCGCACATGTCACTTCTCCTAGCGGAAGCCGCAATCGAGTCAAACGACTATGATCATGCGATACATCTCTTGACATCCATCACGGATCCCGGAGAATTCTCTCAACCCCCAGAGTTGCTGACCGTCTCGTTGGTACGACCCATCTTACGGTCATCAATACAGCTATTGATTGTCTATTGAAGATCACCGGATGGAATTTTGACACTCTCAGATTCAAGATCAATCAGAAAAAATGCGAAGCGTTGTTCACCGCAGGTCTCACGGGAGGTGCAGTAGCATCCTTCCTTGAAATGGATCTCGGGGCGAAAACGAAGTCAAAGGAGGAAATTGAATGGGTCACCGGTGAGCGCGTTTGCGCGTGTTTCACTTTATCCATGCTAACGTCGGCGAAACAGATTTCAGGAGACGATGTGTGGAAAAATTGAACGAGTCAGGGGACCTAGCCATGGATTCCGCTGCACATGATGATGCAGCTGCCTATTACTCTTCAATCTTGACCCTAGACCCCTTGTCAACGGATGCATTGATCAAGCGAAGCAAAGCACACGGAGCAATGGATGACTGGGAGGCCGCACTAAAGGATGCAAATGCAGTATGTGTGGCTTGGTTTTTGGTCCCACGGTTAGCCGTTGACATGCATGTCAGGCAATCGCACTTGATCCGTCACAGCCTTGGGGTTATGAGTGGAAACATGCGGCGTTGCATGATGCTGGTCGGTTCGACGAAGCAATAGAAACACTAAATGAGATGCTTCTCAAGCTCGAACAATCACCGGATCGCCACACTCGTGGTAATAATATCTTTTGCAGAAGGTTGAACATCATATAACGAAGCTCTATACCTGACAGAACTACACCACCATTATGTGAACCCAACACATACGATGGCGGCCATTCGCAACTCTGCCAAGCACATCCAACGCGATTTTCCGCTTGTCCTTATCGACACCAAGAATGGACATCTATGTGATGAACAAGAGCGGATACGCGTGTTTGAAGCCGATACAAAGTTCAAACAGCTCGTTTCATCGATGGTGTTGCAGATTGACGACGCTGCTATCGCCCAGGGAGTGCAAGAATATTTCAAATATGCTACATTCTCCCACACGTGGGAAATAGACGAGCCTCTCTACCATGATATTATGCATGGATCAATCCAGGACCTCGCGGGATCACCCAAGCTCATGAAGTTGCTGATGTTCTGCACGATAGTTCGAGAAGCAGGTTTTCGCTGGGCATGGAGCGATACCTGTTGCATCAACAAGACGGACGGCGCAGCATTACAAGAATCCCTCACTTCGATGTTCCAATGGTATCACGAATCTTCTCTCACTGTGGTTCACCTCAAGGGTGTACTATCCGATTCCGAGCTGGGAGCTCTGGAAGCAAGTCTGTGGAATACCCGTGCCTGGACCCTCCAAGAATTCTTCGCATCCAAAGTTATTCGGTTCTACACCGAAGACTGGAAACCCTATCTCCCTCAAGAGGATACTTTCAACCACAAGGAATCCCCTGTCATCATGCAAGAGATGGCGCTTGCGACTGGGATTGATGTCAAGGAACTTCTTTCTCTACGTCCTGGATCCGAGAACGTCCGGCAGAAGCTCCGCCTTGCTTCAACTCGTTATGCTACCAAGCAAGAAGACATTGCTTACTCGCTGTTCGGCATTTTCGATGTATCTATTCCAGTCACATATGGCGAAGGGCAACGGCGTGCGCTCGGCCGTCTCTTGCAGGAGGTCCTCACGCGTTCTGGGGACGCCACGATCCTGGCCTGGACAGGAAAGGCATCGGATTATAATAGCTGCCTCCCTGCAGAGATTGCCGTTTACCACGAACCACTGTCACCACACTTGCCACCGCCCATCTCAGACGACGAGATGGAAGTACTGCTTTCCGAATTGGAGACGTTCCCGACGCTTCATGATTCCGCCGTGGAGCTATACGATCGACTTGTCATTCTTCCAACGCCACGCCTCGTCAGTCGCCGCCTAAGCTTGTCGTGTATCGTCTTTCTACTGAGGACGGTTAGCGGGCCGTCCACTGCCCGAGACGACCCTTCAGTGCGCGTTTACCGCGCCACGGCATCCGCGCTCGGGGAGGTTGAGATCAGGACATCGGATAACTTGGCAGGCTTGACCAATTTGGTACTCGTGCATCCATGGCTTCAGTGTCTCTTCGATCCCGTCCTTCCACACGAAGATATGATCGCCGAGGACGCCGAGTCGCTCTCGGTACACGTCACCTGGGATAACGAACCGCCCGTCTCTGGCAGGAGTCCCGGGCGAATCTCGTTGCCGCCTGTTGTCAAACCATTGCAGCTTCCCTCGCCGCTCGACAAGACGACCCGTGCCTTGCGGCTGTTTGCCCGTCTCAGACAGCCCTTTGGGGCACTGTTGCTTGCACCCCATTCGTCTAGAGAGTACAAGCGGGTGGCGACGGACAATCCGATCGTCGTACGGATACGCAAGGAGGTGTCGCCGCACTACCTCGCGGACAAGATACGTACTCTGGATATTCTTTAAAGTCTTTTGAACTTGGCCATGGTTTGATGTTTATCCTCAAACGCTTGTCCTCTCATACTTTTTTGGTTCCTCTCTCTCTCTCTTTCTGCCGTTGGGGAATCTATTGCGTGCTCGCTGATCTGTCGACGTTAGAGATCTACATAGGTGGTTCGAAGGTACTTACTGATCACATTAATTACGATCCATCGCATCATATGGACACTACGCCAATCTTGTATAATATCCGCTTACTTTAACAAGGGACTCTTGTTCGCCGTTTTATTCGCCACGACTTTTTTTCTCTTGCAGGTGAGCTGTATCCAAAGCCACACCCAGAAGCCAGTCGTACAAAGGACCTACTTGAACACTCAAATAGAGAAGTGTGGCCAATCTAGAAGATCACGCTTGCCGAGTTGTCTGAGGCGTTGCTTTGCTCCTGTCTCTACAATGCTGTAGCCCCGTGTACTACGTGGAGCCATGGCAAACATGCAACTCGGGCGGGCAGTTACTCGTTCGGGTTAGCGTCGAGTGATGATTCTACGGCACCACAATTCAAGTACAACTTGAAAGCGACCAAGAATATTCCAGGTACTATTCCGTACAGCATACACAGTATACTTGGCAACGGTGATTTCTAAATCCGTGTTCTGTTGTCTCGTTTCTCAAGGTACAATCTATGCCGAGGTGAGAGGCATCCGTCATCTTCCGAATCTTGCTGCTTACAAGGTATTCACTCTCGGTATTTCGCCATACGTGTGCCTCAGTTATCATAGTAGACGATCGTCGCTGGCGCTCTGAATCTGGGTTAGAACCATGCGAGAAATCACGTTGCACTCGTACTCACCGCTGTTCAATCCCCTGGACACACGGTAGTAGTCAGAGAAACAGAAAGAAAAAAAAAAGGATGGTTCGTGACTTACATTATCCCTCCAGGCCATCTGTGCTGTTAATTCGGTAGACCCAAAGAAAACAACCACGTCAACATCGACTGAGTAGTAGACCTCGCCTGAGACTCCCATCTTTGCAACGGAATTGTAAGCTGCCTTGCTCAGATTGGCCCGGATCGCGCCAAGGTTAGCGAAAGACGCTAAAAATGGCGCTTGAGAACGAGAACACGAGACGTGGGGAAGAACTTGCGTGGATCTTCATCAAGCCATCGAGGATCGGGTGAATTACCTCGATAACACAAGATTTGCATCGTCTCTCCACCAAATTCCGCTTGATTCTTGTTCATGAAGCAAAACGCGTAACGAACTTCCTCCTCCTCCTCAACTTGATCGCCCTGTCAACGATGTTGTGTCAGTATCTCGGAAGCCATCTGACTCCCCAGGGGGGAAACTACTTTACGAAGAATCGGCCAAAATCCCCCTGGGACTTGATACTGGCCTGATGGACATTTTTGCCATTGGTTTCTCCTGCGAAGGTGTTCCGGGTTGTTTTCGTCAACCCACGGACCATACGAGACACCATACGTTGCACGAGCAACTCGTGACTTGACCACGCGATCTATGTGATATATCACTGCCCCGTTGGCAACAGCCTTGTTTCTAATATGCGTCAGCGCACTCTGAGAGCATCCCGAGAGGGTACACACATGTCGTTGTCGGGACGGCAGATATCAATGCCCTGCGCCTTAAAATGCGACTGAAGGCGAGTCCAGACGAGATCGTTCGTTCCCAACCCTCCCACGAGGAATGCCATCTGAAACTTGTTAGTTTAATTCCATGATTCGATCGGAAAGGGTGCAGCTTACAGTGACCTTCGTATTAGCAACCTTGCGTTGTTCATCGAATGCTTCGATGATAGCTCGAATGGATTCGTCAAACAGCCTCGTGGCCTCTTCTCTGGTGGAGATAAAATCAGTCCATGCCAATAACATGGGACAGAGCAGAAACCTACCCTGACAGCTTCAACGCTCCGCGTTTAATGTTGAGTTTTGGATTGTTGTAGCGAGGATTGCCAAGTTTGAGATAAACTGGCTCGTCAGCATTACGGATGGCAAGCTTCGTAGTTTGATCGAATTCGCGTATGATGTCGTCCATATCCTCGATACTGGAGGGAGGCAAGTCTTGAAGTTTGCCGGTTATGAGATTCTTCGCGCGACGGGTGACGAACACTGAGCCCTGTAAACGACCTTCGAGAAAAAGGAGGGGTGAGAAGGTGTACAGATGTCAGCGTAAGTTGCATACACTCAGCTGGGGCAACCTCTCTGCAAGCGATTGGATTGAACGTCACCGAATAGATACTGAGGTCGATGGTGCCTCCGCCGGCATCAATGACGACGATCGCTTGTGGTTTGGAGTTGGCAGGTTCTTCAGGTAGGCTTGAAACACAATAGTGAAAGCTCGCTTCGCCTTCAGTTATCATATGGACGCGAGCACGGCCTTCGATGGTGCGGGGGATGAGACCAGCACGCTCGATTGCCTCACGATATTTCTGCTGCTGTGGACCCTCCCAGCCATTTGGATGGGAGAAAATGAACTCGATGGAATTTTCGATCGAGGTCCAATTAAACCCCATATGATGCTCCTCGATATGTTTTCTGGCACTCATGAAAAGATACTTGATAAAATCTGTCAGAATGTCGACGGCAGATTTTCCGAAAGGGAGTGGGGGCACGTCCTTGTCCTCGATGTGGGTGGATGCTAAATGTTTGGGACGGAGGTGAAGTTTCCACCTTGAACCAATCAGCGAAGTCGAAGTGTAGCATAGCATGGTTGGCGACCAACCATTCCGCCTTCATCCAGCCATTTTCCTCCGCGTCGTTGATCGCGTTCATTCCAAGCGCTTCGCTCCCAACTACTTTGACATTACCGCTGGCGTCATAGTACAAAATGGAGGGTACTTTGGCATTGCCACGGCCTTCTGTCTGACCAGGGAACCTGAAAAACTGTCAAGACAACTCGATAGGAAAAACGGTGGAGAACTAACTTGGTGACTCCACGGATGTCGGGAATTTGTCCTGGCTGGAGAATGGAATACGAGATACCACTGTAAGTCGTACCGACATCAAACGCAAGAACGAGCTTGCGTGGGCCATAGTATGGATTCCGAGCGAGCATGGCCTATGCGTCGAAAGGTGAAGAGGCAGGAAGTTGTCAATTCGACTAGGGGGCAGGGTTATGTGCAAAGTAGCGGTAGGTATCACGCTCAATTATCTCAGCGATGGAAGCCTCATGCCCCTAAGGTTCCATAGTTGTTCGACAAGAATGTGTCGCTTCGCGCTTATTGATCGGGGCTTCGGGATACGACGCTCAAACGCAGGTGTCGAAGTTAGGAGAAGCCCCGTGATCCTGTTAATATGGGAACATTAGTAGCAAAAAAGGGCAAGAATCATCACAAGGCCTGGTCACGAACCCGCGCGCTGTGCTACATAGTTCTCTTCGCTCAGCGCAGTACGACGCACACGTGTATCGCCGAGGAACAATAGCGAAGAAGCTTCTTTGGCGTTGTTTGATGTGGTCATGGGGTTCTTCAACTACCAGGTAAACTGTTTGTTTGGTGGAGTCCACCCGAATTAGGAAGGTGGTCAGCCGTGATCTGCGCTTCCAAAGCGGATGGAATCCCAGACTAGATGGAATCCCGAACCATTATATTACTTTCTACCAAACCGTGCTCGGCGGTAATTCGTACTTCTCCCGGTGACTGCGTGCACGGGAGGTGGACTGTTTCACGACCATAGATGGTCTGACCACGCCACCTATTTGTAGCAACGTGTTCAAGTCAGTAACCAAACCTCGTCAAATTGATAGAAGAACTCTCTATTCACGTATAACGAAGCCTGATCGCTCGTCGGACCGTCCCGTCTATCCTTTTTTGGTGTCTGGTCCTTTATCTTCCTCAGATCCCCACCACCTCGCCTTATGCGTCAATCGTGGTCTAAAATAGACATCCAATCTACCCTGGAAATCTCCTCATACAACCCGTACCACCCCCGGCGGCCCACACTATTTCTTGTCTTTCAACAGTTGCCTCCGACTGCGCCCCAAATTTTCCGCGTTGCGTAGAACGTATGTATCCCGAGACTCTCACAGGAACGTTTTTGTTAAGATATCAATTCGTGTTGTAGGAGACTCTCATTCAGCTGCTATGGCGTCTCCTGGCGAAAAACATTCCTGGAATCTGTGGCTCCCATCACCGTCCTCTAGACGTGGGGTTCCTCAGGCAAGGATGGCTAGCGAAGAACGATGTGTAGAGGTACGAAAACACTTTCCTCGCGCAAGGAAGAACACAACCTCACAGCCAAACATTAGTCCTTGGCTAGAGAATCGTCGCCATCTTTCGTCGGCAACGCCATGCCAGAAGTCGAAAATGTATCCAAAGACATAGTTCGCCCAGGTCTGCAGCCCACGGACGCACAACGAGAATGTACATCACCGTCAAAAGCTTCGGAACAAGCGAGAAGCGACAAGGTAACAGGAAACGGAACCTCCCATGAGAAAGAATGCTGGCTCATGGCTCCCTCCTAACAGCTGCCCCAGGCGTTCGAACGCGTGCACCAGTCAAGCGAATTTGAATACCGTGAGGTAGTGTCAGAGTCCCCTTCGTCACAGGGACACAAGAAATCGAGGCGCGCAGATGCAGCGAAACGGAGTACCGCTACCTCTGATGAATTAAGTAATCGCTATGAAGCCCTGTCAAGGGAACACGAGTCTGTTCGAAACGAACTCCAAGCCAAGCTTCGGCGCCTGGAAGAGAAGGACCACCGAATTAGGTCCCTCAAGGCTGATATCACCGATCTGCAGCGAAAGAATGAAGAACAAGCGACCGCGCTCGCACTCGCGCGCCATGAACTACGATCATGTCACTCTCAGCTGGACAATGTCCAGCGCTTCATTTCTACAGCGGACGCACACGCAGATCAGGACATCATCCAGAAAGCGCAGGAGCTCAACGAGGAGGTGTACCAGATATCCATGATGATGGCCGACTATGTGGCCGAGGGCTTTGTACGTCAGAGTGAAATGCCTCGTCGGATGGAAGAGCACACTTCCGTTGGGGAATCCGTTTTAGCAACGGTTGGCCAGGTCGTGGTGAATCATTTGGCAGCATTGGTGGGGGACGAAGATGTTGCATTGTTCCTCCAAATCGCATTCCAATGCTATCTTTCGCACATGCTGTGTCACGTCCTTTCCTCGTGGACCGTCGACCTCAGGCTCAGCGCTCTTATCGAGGAAACGTACCAGAGATTGCGGAGAGCAGGTGAGATTATTCAATGTTCGAGTCCTATCCCTGCTAACTAGCGAAAACGGAAACAGAACCACAGGCAATATCCGGACGTTGGCGCTGCCTTACACGCACGCATATCCTGCCCACTGCTGTCAGCGACCCAAAGGCTCCGTTCGAATATACCCTGGCAGGGCTCTCTAACGTCATTATGACCGCAGGCCTTGTTTCCCCTCAGCATGGTACAGGGTCCGACCTCGCATTGAAATTTGGCGAGAAAATATTGTCTATCATATCGCATGCAGGAAGATTCGGCGACATGACTTCTGGGATGATATCGGGCGATTTCGAAGTCTTCGTCGTGCAGCCCGGAACAACGTTCGATGCGGAAAGCATGGTGGACATGAATAACGATAAAACGGCATCACGAAGGATGGGAGCAGCCCAGACTACCAGTGTGCTGTGTGCGTCTCGGGTGGGGTTAAGGAAGCGAATGGGTGAGAAGACTATAATGTTGACCAAGGCACAAGTGGTCCTCCAATCGTTCCTAGTCGGGCCGGTCAACGAAGTATCGGAGGTATCGGATGGAATTAGGTAAACGACGCAAGGGGCCGAACCGTTTGTATATGGAGGAAGTTGTGCTAAGGAATTGTTGGGTATTCACCGGCGGCAAATCAAATGCCAGTGCGTAACCAGCGAGCGGGTTTTCGTAGGTCGGCGTTAGCGACGAATTCGTGTTTGTGGGTGATGAACTTCTTGATCACTTGAGCCACACCTAGAGCCTCGACTGAGGAATATAGCTCCCCCAGTGTTATGTAACTGGTCGCTTTGGGTCCCAAAGGAGCTACCAGTGATTGGCCGCCGAGTCTCGATGTACAACTTGCGTCGTGCTTTTTAGGAGGAAGTAGACCGGGTCGCTGGTATAGAGCATTTTTGGTTCCCTTGCCTCCTTTTAGTGAGTCTCACACTTTGCGCCTCGCGGCGCGCAGTGCCCCCTAATAAACCAGGTCGCTGATACCGTTTCCCAAACAAGCTGACGGCCAACTCACAAGGATGACTTGCGTCATCTCGTTAGGAAAGTATGTATCTCCAATTTCAGCCCACGAGTGGGATGAGTTTCATATTTGGCTGCGACCATGATGAATGGAGTGGTAAGAGCCCGCTATAACGGAATGACCCGGACAAATGACTATATAATCCAAAGGTCACGATTAGGCTGCACTTTTTGCAGTCCGACAGACCCAAACCCCATTCATGACTGTATACAAAAGTCATAACACCCCCACTATAGAACAATGAGCGGCCCACCCACAGGATTATATCGGATAATACTCGATGGTGTTTTGGAACCACCGGCTCTCCCAGTTGGTGTGAATAACAGCGGCGGTGCTGTCGAGCCCGTCGTTACTGCGGGTGAGAGCGCAGTTGTAAGTTCACCATCCCAGTTCAGCGCCAATTATGCCTGCGTGATACACTCCATCCCATAAATTTGACTAGACCTTCTTTCCTACATGATACTGAGTGTTGCTTTGTAGTGGTTCGTCCAGAAGCTTGAAAATGGGAGATACCATTTATATTTGGACCAAGGCGGGACTAGGAAAATCAGCTTTGGTGAAGGAGAAAAGGTATTTGTCGGCGACGCGCGGCTCACAGTCGAATGGGCGATTAAGAGAAAGGAGCCAGACTACATATATTCGTAAGTGCTTATCTTGATGTCTCTCATTGACAGTGTGTTGTGGCTAATATTCTAACTGAAATATCTAGGATCGAGGTACCCGGCGACCTCAGGCCGACCCGTGCTTGGACCTTGGATAGCACCATCTTTGGTACCGAGGTGCGGAAAGTAAATTGATGGAGTCAAATCGACATTGACACCGATTACAATACCCTCCCAGGTCAAACTTGACATTTGTGAAATCCCGAGGGATGAGCAATTGTGGGTTTTCAGGCCTATTCTGAAGCTTTGAGTGGTCCGGCGTGAAATGCTGTTCTCGTACCTTGAGATTGAGGCCATGGTTATTGTGCCACCGGTATGTGATATTGAAATAGAATATGTGAAACATCACGATGCATGTTTGAGATGGGTCATCTGAGTCGGGGAACTGAGACATACTAAAAGACGTTGCACGTCGTACAAGCTATTCCCA
>JBBPRA010000373.1:0-26868 GCA_038092775.1 Boletus rubescentipes
CTGGGCCAGCTGCTGAGGAGATCGTGGCTCGTTCAGGGGAAGTGACAGTGCTTTCCTGGACCGGGAAGTCCTCCCCATACAACAGCTGCCTTCCCGCCACCCTCACAGTGTATAGTCAACCACCTGGCACTTTCCCCGCCATTGAGAATGCCGAAATAGACGCGCAGGTTGTGACGTCGAGAAATTCCTTGTCTCAGACGGATGTTATTCTACTCTACGACCGAATCACCCATTTACCGCCAGCCCGGTTCGCCAATCGCCGACTCTACCTCCCGTGCGTTATCTTCACAGTCAGAAGGCTCGGTGTACAACAGTTTGGGCGTGGCCGTGAACACCGTTACCGCGCTCGGATATCAGGGATTGGCGATATAGAATTCCGGACGTCGGACCAACTCTCGCCGTCAGAGCCACGCAAGCTCATTCTCGTACACCCGTGGATTCGTGATCTGTACGATCCGCTCGATGGATTCCAATGGGGGGGTTCAGACGACGGCGACAGCGATGACGACGATGACGACGATGAGTCTGATCCAGAAGCCGTGGCTGGATCTACATTCTCGTTGCCGTTGCGTGCTATACCCGCACCCATAACGGATGATCATACACGAGGATTGCGACTGATTGTCCGCCTGCGACAGCCATTCCATGCACTGTTACTCCAGCAACAACCCAACGGAGAGTTCAAGCGTGTCGCTGCCGAGCACGAGATCGTTGTCCCAGGGATGGACCATAAGATCAACCTCGCCAAGGATATCCGTACGGAGGTCGTAGAGATATTGTGATACAGGATTGGAGTTCAACCGAGTCTCGTTGCCGTTCGTCCTGTCGCGCTTTGCTCTGCCTAACAATGTAGTTCTCGACTTGTAGATAACAGCGTACGCCCTGTATCGCATCCGCTATATCACCGGCTACATCTCCATCATAACACTAGTAGTCCCGAATTGAAGAAGACTATCGTGTTTGCAACGTTGTATGTAAAACGACATCCCATGCATACACGAACTGCCGTGACAATGGCCCGTCGATGGGGGAGAACGAAAAGGTAGACTAGATTGAATGGGACGGGCGAGAACCGAAGGTCTTCCGGCCTGAAGCTGGACTCGAACGTGTCAGGGCAAGCCGAGTTGTGAACCCATGAATGTAGGAGTATACGATACATCAATGTGAGGCTTGAAACTCAGAAAGTGGGGGTGAGGGCTCAACGAGACTGTCTGAAAGGGAAAAGTGTGGCGCCACAGGTCCTCCAAGGCCTCTGGGAAATGTTGAAGGAAGATGCAAGTATGAGAGTGTAGAACCAGCTCGCCTCGGCAGGACGCTAGTGATGAGCAATGGCATTACGAGAGTGCGCCGTTGAGAGAGGATGGTGGATAGGAAGGGCCATAGTGGCAATGGAGGTGGGTAGAGTAGTGAAGATGAAGGGGGTAACACATGCCATGCCCTTACACTCTGTCTAGATGCTTGAAAAATTCTAGTCTCGAACCATCCATTCTAGGAAGTACCCGCCCAAAAGGAGGTGTTTGTAGTTATAGTCGTTCGGAGCTTCCGAGCTTGCAACGAAAACGGATGGTCCGAGACTGGGAATATTCGTATCCGGGATGTCCTCCAAAAGGTGCTGCTCCTCGGTACTCAAGAGTCAGATCTCGGAGTCCGGATGAAATAACATATGAGTGAGATCATGTGCGGATGTTACTAGTATACACAAACCGAAGACAGGAATGATTTGGATAACGTCGTGAAGTCGAGAACATATGAATCCTAACCCTCAGACCTCGGTGCCAGTGACACCCCGGCCAATATCATGGCTGTTTGACCCATATTGTGGGTCGACCCAATAGCCACCCCGGCGATACCACCTAGAACACCCGACTGGCCCCTTTTCTGAGACTCCTTCAGTGCGTGATCAAACATACCATCGGCATACGCTTTTCGAAGTCGATCCCCCCTCCCAGGGGCAACGAACGACCCACAAACTGCGGTGGCCTCTACGATCCCTTCGCACATCGCTGCAGTGCCTAGACCGAGAAACCCTCCCAGAAACCCAGCCTGCCTTTTACCTTCATCTCGTGCTCTACTTAGTCTATCGGAGACGCCGGAATCTGTGCGGGCTGGAGCTGAGTTCTGACGCCTCTCTAAACTGCGGCTCAACGCCTGTAACTGCGCTTTGGACCTGTTTCGCTCCTCACGCCACATCTTGCGCTCCAGGTCCACGGCAGCTTGTTTCTCCTTAGCACGTTCTTCGGCAAGCCTCGCCCTCTCCGTAGCCAATTTGAGCTCAGACTTTGCAATGACTTTCGCTGCGTTAGTCTGTGCGTTATTCACCGCTTCTTCAGCCTGCTTCATAGCAGCCTCAGCTCGCTTCGCATTTTCGACTGCAGACTTCGTCGCAGCCTCCCCCGCGATCCGCGCTTCTTCTGCATTGTCCTTTAGCTCCTTCACCTTTGCCTCGTGCATGGTGATCAACTTCTTCATTTCCTTCTCAACCTCGGCTCCCGCCGCAGTATCAGCAAGAACTTTCCCATCATCGACCATCTCCCTCTGGATTTTAAGGGGGCGTGGGGTCCTGGAGTTGAGCTTGTCGATGATGGACCAGCCATCGGCGTACGTATCGTCGAAACGAGCGACCTGAGCGTCGAGCTTGATCATACTCGCCCAAAACGTCTGCTCCAGCTGTGCTTGGCGTTTCTCTGCAATCGCTCCCTCCTCCTTTCCCCACATGGTCGTGACGAAGACGACGTTCGCAAGGGCATCCTTGCCGCAAAGCTCTTTGAGCATCTTCAGGTTCATCACCGAGACATTGGTCATTCGGTTGTCGGAGATGCGGTGGAGATACAGGATGCCAGCAAGTATGATATCATTTTCGTACCTGATGCCGCCGATAAGTGTAAATTACGGTCGATAACGGTAGGAACATACGTTTCTTTAAGCCAGGATGCAATGGCGGAAAGTATTTCCGTGTCCGAGCGTTCCGTATCGGCGAAGCCAGGGGTGTCGAGCAATATGACCTCTCTACCGCTACTCGGGTGGCGGCACCAGGTCGGATTGACGTCGACGGTTTCCGACTTGAGATCGTCGCCGACGACAACAGAGTTATTACCAGTCAAGGTTCGAATGAACTGTCAAGATACCATGAGTGGTCGTACATTTGCGAGGGCCGATGACATGCCTGACTCTTGCCGGCTCCAGTTGCACCCATGACACTGAGGTTGACATCAGTCAAGGTTGCGACGAAAGTATTGAGACAATGTAATTACGCGATGACCATAATATCCTTGAGAGACTTGGACTTAGGAGGGGCTTCGGTCGTTGTCGGCTCTTCTTGAAAGGAGGGAGGACCACAATTTACGTCGCAACTTGAAGACAAACGCGTGGAAGGCTCTTCATCCATATTGCATTCTTTGAAATCAGAATCCGACTCGGAATCGGGATTGGACATGTTGGAATATAACGAGACTGAAGTGGAAGTAGAGTTGGTGCCGCGTCAACATCAGGCCTCTCTCGCGTTTTTATGTAACACAAGCGGCGGTATCCAAAATCGTTGCGTGGCTGGCGGGAGCAGGTGGAGCGGAGTGAAATGGAACTTCTGCTGTACTTAGCACGTTCAACACGAGGTGGCGACTATGATTGCCTCGACTTGCACATGCGGCTTGTTCGAGAAGAGAATCCTGTACAGCGCATGTTTTCAATGTCTATGATACGGCCCGTATAGCAAATACGTCCCGTAATAAGTACACGAGGCTAGGGTAAAGGGTCACGACGAAACAGGTGCTTTACGACATTAGGGCCCGGGGTAGGAACACCCGCGGTGACACTGGGAGGTGGGGTGCACCCGGTTGGTGTCACGGTGGGTAATGAAACGTCACTATCGCCGAAAGGGGTCGTGATTGCTTGAGACTACTAACTGCGGGTAGGCAGTGAAAATTGAATATGCTGCGTACTGAGAGCTTCTGGACCCAGGACCTGCACAGTCGAGTCAGTGTGGAGCCACTGGCACGAACAGTCACCGGCGGAGCATAATCATATCGTCTGTAGACGGGCCCACATCCTGCAATGGCTCCACAGAAGCCTGAGCGGCATCAATCGTACCATCATCATCACGGTCGCTCTACCCGCCCGCGAGCTCCATGCTCCAAGGGTGATTCGTTCTGTGATGCCATCTACAACGTTCCGGGGGATCTCAGGCTCTCAAGGTGTCATGTCTAAGCCACCTTCGACATCCTGCCACTCGTTGGGTCAGGTGGGATCGCTGCCCTTGAAGCTTAATTGAGCATAAAGTGTACAGAAAAGGATGCTTTGGGGATCAAGTACTGAGCAGGAAGAGGTCGTGGTCGGCGGCCTTCCTGGCGATGGGAGGTAGAGAGAATCGAGGACTTAGCAGTTGCATGGTCGCGGTCTGAATCCTACCCTCGTCCGCCAATTGCTGCCCTTGAGCGGACCTGGTGCAGATTCAGACGCTGCACTCCAACGTCACCCCCGGGCCGGGCCGATGGAAACTTACTCCTCGTACTACACTGCACAAAAAGAGGTGGTGCCGATAAGTAGTCTCATACATCGAGTACATGTCCACGAGACTCAGGCTCCGATATGAATAAATACAATCCGCTGATCGAGCGAGACAAGGTCCTTGTCGACCAACTTGGCCGCCTTGTTCAGCGCCCGTGCAGCGCGTGTGCAGTCCCATGGGTCATCACTCCCACCCACACTGCCCGCCTGAAACATACACTCATAAAACGCTTTCACCATATGCCGCGCCATCCCATCGTCCACAGCCCACATCGTCCCGATCACGCTCCGAAACCCGACAAACTGCATTGCAGCCGCAAGATGGATGATCTCGTCGGGCGCATTGCGATCGCCGACGGCAGTGTGGCAAGCTGAAAGGAAGGCAAATTCGCCGGGGATGTCGGGCCCCTCCCGAGTCGCATTGGCGTTAAATTGCTCCCCTTTTCCTACTCCCTTATTGGTGGTCGCACCCCTAATTTCCCGCGCACGTACGATATCCAACACCGTCACCGACCGGTCACTCAACGCAAACGCCGCATCAAATGGCCGCTCCACATTCGGATGTCCATGACACGCGAGATGCGCCCAGCCGTGCGTCGCGAGTGCAGTCAGTGCCACATCCCCCGTACTCGCTTCTCCATCGAGTACAGAAAATGTATATGCAAGAGGATTGACGGGCAAGGGTGTGGGTGTCTCACTGGGCGGAGAAGAACATGGGAGGAGGGAGCGGACGAGGGTAAGTTCGGCGGAGACAGTTTGCAGTGCAGGGCCGGCAGAAGAGGCAGGTTTGGCTTGCCCAATCGCAATAAAGGCGGGTGTGTGTGAAGGGGACGAAGGAGAGGTGAATAAAGAGGGTCGATGACGCGCGCGAATAAGCGCCGCCAAAGTCGGCGTATACGACGAGACATAGATATTGGGCAGGTTTAGCGCGCCCTTGCGGTATGGCCCCGCCACGTGCAACGGGAGCGTCGTTAGCTTCGAGGTCGGACACCACCAGATCCGTCCACCGCGCGGTACCAATGGGGCCAATTCGTCAACGATCGGCCGGATGATGGTGTCCCAGAGGGTACGTAACACCACCACGATCTCTCGCTCCCGAATCTTTTCCTCGCCGACCCCCGATGTTGTCTGTAGCATACGATAAAAGCCCGCAGAGAGTTCCGTCAGCTCATCGAGAGACGTGTCGGGGAGAGGGACGAGTCGCGGCGAGGCGTCATTCAGCACGATGAGAGCATCGCACCGCCGACGGCTGATGTTCACGAGGATCACAGGTCCACCCACAGCAGCGCGACGTAAACTCTCAAATGATGGTCGGTCCAAAAACGACCGAAACCCCTCTTGTCCGCGGATGCGAGCAACAATATCCTCCAATTCTTTCGACAGCTGTCGATATTTGCGCGTCCCCTCTTCTTCCGTCCATCGCGATGCCGTCTCGGGGGCGTCCAACACGTTCGGCGCGACGGCGCTCTGCGCGAGTTGGGCAGTTACCCGTTCAAAGTCGGACGCCAACGTGCGTCCTGTGTCGCTGGCGGACCGCAAAGCGTCGAGGGGTGTACGGCTCTGTGACAACTGTGACCACAACAACCCGCGCCCTTGCTCCGAGAGTTCTACCGCCAACTCCAACTCACCCCGTGCAATGGCACAAGACGTGGCGTCCGTCGCTAACGTGGCTGTTCGTCTCATCCAACGTTTGTTCAGCAAGGCAGTGTGTCGGCTCTTGATGGAGGCCATGGTGAGCAGGTGTTGATTGAGAGAGCCGAGAGCGGTTTGATAGGCGAGTAATGCCGACGAGTGGGGAATGATCTCGGCGAATTCGGCCCACTCGAGTGCAGCGGAGACGCTCGCAAAACTGTTAACATAGGTGTAACGTGCCGCCATTTCGTAAAACCGTAAGCTCTCCTCCATAAAGGAGGAATATTGCTGCTGCGAAAGCGCGTAAATGGTCATGGACATCTTCGCGATGTTCCAATAAACTGAGTAAAACGCCAGGCTGTCTTCTCGGAGTGACCCTCTGAGACATCGGAGAAAGCTCATCGTGTTGAGAAGGTCATTGCCATCGCGACGGAGTACAGCCCGTTCATGTAGCGCTACTGTGAGGGACAAGAGTGTGTCTGGTTGTTCATAGTGCCACGTTGGAAGGTGATGGATAGCTTCCAGGAAGAAGAGCATGGCGGTATCCAGGTGTTGGTGCTGGTCGTGATGACGACCAAGTTCGACCAGCGCCATGCCGTAGTTACGCCACAAGATTGCCCGATCGACATGCTTGAGTGGCATTTGTACTGCAGCAACACCGAAGAGCTTGACACACCGCTCCAGGTCCGCCAGATCGTTGTCTTCACTGTAGCGGAAAAGTAAGAATGTGGCCAAGATGAACGGAACAAGAAATTCGTATTCGCCAGTAGAAACGGGGAGGGCCAGCGCACAAGACGCGTGTTCGATCGCCGTATCCAGATCACCCCTGCTCCTCTGCGCGTTGAACCGGCTGAAGAGCGCGCTACCCAAGTTGACCAAAGATGCCTTGTAATCGATCTCCCCAGGCATGGGGGAAAAAATTTCCTCTGCCTCAGCCAAGAGTACGATCGCTTCGTCCAAGACATCAGCATCGTAATGAAAGTCGAAGCACTCGCGCAGCGCATTGCCAAGCTGCATGCACACGGAAGCGTAATAAGAATTGCCACGTTTGCAGTTACGATGAGCGACGCGTAGTAAAACGATGGATTCGTCTAGATCCTTTTTATCACCACTGGGTTTGAAGCGCGATTCGAGGGCTATGCCAAATTGCAAGTGCGCGTGCACATGCTCTGGATGACCTTCTGGAATGGTAGGAATGATTTCACGGAAAATAGCTGTGCAAATATCCATATCTTTCTTCTCCCGTCCGTACCGAAATTTTTGGAGGAACGCCTTGGCACGATTGATCTTCAAAGAGACAAAGCTTGGTTCTCCTGGTCGCGTGGAAACTAAGGCGCGATCGCAGTGGTCGATAATGGTCTGACATTCTTCGATGTTGCCCGACTTCTGGAAGTTACTCAAAAGAGCTGAAGTCAGGCTGACCACGATCGGCGAATAGTTTGCCTCGTTCGGGGACGAAAGGCTAAGCGCATCGTTGCACGCTGAAGTGGCGAGATTGAGATCTTGCATGTCACCCCTTGCCCTGAACCGTACTGAAAGAGCGTGACCATACGCGGAGAGCATGGCGGGACGCTGGTGATAACCCGGTGCGCACAACTGAAGTGCGGAAGCGAGCTTCTCGATGGAGGAATCAAGGTCGGCAGAATTCCCAGTCTCGTTAAAGCGGGAAACGAGCGCGATGCCGAGATTTAAAAGGGTGTTGGGCCGACCAGAATATGTCGGGGGAAGGATGTCACAAGAGGTAGTCAGGTATTGAATTGCTTGATCAAGGTCATCGATGTTACCGAGCAACGTATAACGGGACTGAAGAGCTGCACCATAGTTATCGAGGAGGCGTGAATGGTCTAGGTTCGGCATCTTTGAGTGTTCCATCCCTGCTTGATAACAACCAATCGCCGTCTCCAACTTCTCAATTTCTCCATCCACATTAAAAAGGCGCCAGTATACAACGCCGAGGCTGGTGAGATACAGCAGATAACCCTCCTCTCCTGGGGAGCGCAGCTGCAGCGCAGACACGTAATTACTGGCAGCAGTCTCCAGGTCCTGGAGATGACCCTCTACCTCGAACCTGAGAAGCATTGCAGACGCGATATTCCCCAAAGCGGAGTGTCTTGACGGATGACCGGGAGGTCGTAGACCAAGGCAAGACTGGTAGTGCGTCATTGCCACGTCTAGATCAGCCTTGTTTCCCTGTTTTACGAACCGTTCCTGGAACGCGGTGGCAAGGTTATTGAGCACTGAGTCTCGGTTGGGACTTTGAGTGGGGGTGGCTAATAGAGCAGTGGAATTGGTTTCAATAATCCGATCGAGGTCTATCACATCTCCGTATATCCAATATCGGTTGAGAAGACCACTGGAAAGGTTCCCCACGAATGGGATGTAAAAAGGCTGCTCAGGGGTGCACGACGCCACAGCAGCCTCGAGGTGGCTGATGGCTTGCGTCAGGTCATTCGTGTCACCCCGAAACTTGAATCGGCTTGTGAGTGCCATTCCCATAATGCATAGAGCCGGGGCATGAAAAGAATGACCAGGTAGCGCGAAGTTGAGGACTGTTTTAGTCCAGGAGATGGCCTCATCGATGTCGTTCGGGTTTCTCGAACGCCCGAAACGAGACATGAGTTTGTTTGCGAATATATTGAACGCTACAAAGTACGCTTGATCGTTTGGATTCAGAGACGCTAGCCTTTGTCTTGCGATTTCGACCTCGTCGGGCTGAGGCATGTTCGGAACAACTTGTACTTGGCTATTCAAGTCAACCACTTGCCACAGGCTGTCGAACTGGTTTCAACACACCTTGTTTCAACCATCACTAGCACCCAGACTGGCAGAACTTGGCGAATGGTAACTTGCCTATCGTGACTTGCCCAGGTCCAGATCGATGGCCATGAAGGCTGACTTTCTTGGACTCAGCCTCCGATCAGGACCCTGGACCCCGCGGGACTCGGCGGATGATATTTCTCAGGTTCCGCAGAGCCACCAGCGGCTGTGTTCATCATGAACCTTGCCCCTCCCATTTTGCTGTAACAATCCCATATCGCTCGATATCTAGAGCCACTCGTGCTGGCCACGATGAAAAAAATAGCCCAAAAAGCGGATGGGATGGAGCCGGTAGAGTACATCAAGGACCTTAGTAGTAGCTTAGTCAGCATGTTCAGATCCCGAATACATCCGAATCGGCCCATCACTAGCAGCGCGTTCCCGAACGCAACGCCTGCGCTTCCTTTTCACCCTGCGTGATAACCCCAGTATATATTGAATGTTGCCTGCGTCTTCTCCTTGCTATATTTCTCGTGGTTGGCTTTCCCCTAACGTGGATGGGTCGGGTGTTCATGGCTTTCGTAGCGGTACGATACATTCCGAGTCTGTCTGAGTCACTCATCCCCATTGCCTCTCGTATCATCGAATATCATTGCTCCTTACAGTATGTTCGAGACAACATCTTTGCGCTTGCCGTACTGCTCTATTCGATCCTTTCTTCACCTGCTCTACCTCAGGCGCAATCCCTACCATTGGACATGTGAATGCTATCTCATTGCGCTGTCGTTGCGAACGAGCTTCCAATGACATGTAGTTGGAATTCAGACCCATCCTAGTTCGTTCAGGTTCATCATACATGGCCATCTCGACAATGTCGACGTAAAACGAACATCTACATTGAAGGTGAAGTTATGCCATTTCTTCCATTGGTATATGTCACCATGGTCTGCCGCTCCCCATCCGCAGGCGTGACTGTGGATCTCCTTGCGCCCTGACCAGATAATGTTGACAAGTCGAATCTAGAGTCGTTCACCTTCCCGCGTGCGTCCTGAACATTGCACGCACACAGTTCTCGTATGTCCTAGACAAATTGGGGCGTAAGTGTGGCTATAAGAACACATTCCAAAGTGAATACAGGTATAGCTCGCTGTTCCGATATTAAAATTATACTTCAATCGTATAGTGCATTCACGAGATTCCATGCCAGTATATTATCACGGAAAGGCGCTGTTAGCCACATTTGTCTTGCGTATCAGGTGGAACAGAGGGAACACAGAAGAGAGAAAAGACGTACGCACGGAAGTAGAGGACACCTTCCATGGCCGGTAGGTTCATGAACTGGCTGAGTCGCCGCATCTTTGTAACCTTGTACATCTCAACCGATTCCCTCATAAATTGGATGATCGCTGGTATGCACATACTGTAACGTGAATAAACAGAATAATTTTGGAACCTTTTTCTTTCCAAATGGGAGAGATGGGCCCCCACACAACATGAGACCTCCAGCAATCGGAAGGGACGGCGCGGACAGAGATCCTCGCGGTATCGGTCTTTGTGCTATTATCTCATCAAGGAAACCTCTACATTATGACCACCTGTGCATGCCTCCGAAGCCTATCCAGGCCTCTCCTAAGCGCCTTCATCCCCCGTTCCCCGAGTTCCCCTTCGCGCGACACCACATCCTGAATCTCGACACACACCTGCCCCGCATGTCCTCCCGCGGCGAGCCATTTGTGAAATCCCCTCACCCACCCTCTCCATTGCGTCATCTCTGGTTCTTTCAACACAACCCTCCTCACTGTCTCCCACGCACCATCTGCCAGTACGCCCTCCGATTCTGAGTGCCCACGACGACCAGGTCGCGCGGAGGGAGCAGGGTGAGCGCGCACAAACCCCCGAAGCGTCGCTGCAAATTTCGCCACGTCCGTCCCCCCAAGAACGACCTCCTCAACATACGGAAACGCCTTCATAAACGATCTCGTTGGCATATTCCACTTGACAGCACTGTCGTGTAAATAGAGCTCTTTCACGCTCGCGAACCGAGGTTGGCCTTCCCCGTCGAAGAGATACTCCGCCGCACGATCCGCGTAGGGTAGCTCCACGTAGAGGTCGTCGTGCCAAGGAATCTCGAGGCGTTTGAGGTTGGGCGTTGTGAGAACACTAAGGAGCTCGCAATGGTATCGGACACCAGGATCATGGCGGTGGATGATGAGCGTCTCCAGTGAGGGGAGCGTTACACCCGATGGACGCATCGGAAAGTCCTCATCAGGTTCGATGATTGGTCCATACAAGGCAAGCGTGATCAAGTTGGGCGTCGACCGTAAAAGCCCGCATAGCGCGGGGAACTCGATAAGATAGGGTGGGAGAGAGAAGCCTAGCGTTGGACATTCTTGGGTTCGTAACGTAAGCGAAGTGAGATTCTGGACGTTGAACGGCCAGTCAGATCTCATTCGAAAAGTTTCGATCGGGAAGTGGTCAATATCGAGGTTGGTCAACAACGGTGCCCCACCACTAAGGAAAGGAAGCAGGTAAAAGTCGCGAAGTCGATAATAATGGGTATAGGCCGTGTGGTTCGCCTTGATAGATACGCTCGTCAAACGAGGTAAATGGAGGTTTAACAAGCCCTTCATGACAGTACAGACGACCGTATCCGATACATTCCACAGTGCAAGGCTCCGCATGCGATATCCATGACGGCGTACCGCACCAACGATTGACTCGAGGAATGCTTCGCCGGGGTTGACATCGTTGGCACCTTTGGGCACGGCCCAGTGACAAAAGCTGGCGTCGATCTCTAAAGTTTCAGACCTCTCCAGGTACGTCTGTAAATGATCGATTGGCGTCGCAGACGTCACGAAGACCCGCGTCCATAACTCGGGAGCGTGAAGCGCGACGGCGCGCCAGGTTCTGCACACACCAGCCACTGCAATTGGAAGAGGAAGCGTGTGAGTCGAGTGCGGAATGTCGTCGAGCCCATTCTGGAATATGTGAATGAGAATTTCGTTGGGAAGGAACGAAATTGGCGAGAGCTGGATCTGAATGGGCCGTCCACGCTTTGTGGGCGTCAAGGATATTTGAATTGTGGTGATACAAGCTCGGAGCTCTTTCCCGCCAACCCACAGCTCTAGCTCGGTCGGATAGTCAGGGGCTATGAAGGGCATGACACTGTGTTCGAGAGCCATCTGGGGGAGCTGGGGTTCAGCATCTGATGCAGTACTAAACACGATTCGTTAGGATCACCTGGAATCTGGGGACTCTAGCGACCACTTGGAAGGGCGTCTGGGGTAAAAAGAACCGAAAAACGACTGTCCATTTTTGTATGTCAACCACCTAAGGGTGAACGTAATAACCTTTTAATGCACCTTATCGTCCTTGAGGCAACTTGGCCCTGAGCATATAACGTCCACGGTCCCCAGCAGGGGCATTAATCGGCGAGCATGCTAGTTACCCGAATACCGGCGGGCGTATAGCACCGACCAAAAGCAAACATGAAACTATCAGCACAATGATTCAGCCGAGAACCTCGTAACGCCGATTCATGAAGCATGACCACCTAGGATCATTGTGACCGCCTGCTAATTCTTTGCACAGGCTGAGCACTCACCCGATTCAGTATCTGGGGATAGCCCGTGCGTGCTGCCTTCTGTCTATAGTCAATCAAGTTGCGCCGTGTCGTACAAACATGTAAGATCTTGAGAACTTGCAGGGACTATGAAAGCCACCTAATTTCCGTCCCCCAAGTATTGGGGCGGTCTCCAACTGTTCACCCCCAACGGCAGGTACGTGCTGCGATCAGCTAACCCGGACTCTCATCCGCTGACCCAAGCGTAATCATGAATGATGCTCACCGCCACTTTGTCATTGTGAATGCGGCATCGTGAAAATGTGACACTGGCGCCGTGCTGTGTCAACTCTGAGGACTTGAATTTGGCAAGTTTGACCCACTGGCAGCGCCACCCACATCGCCGTCGTCTCCTGAGAGGCTGATCCAATGTCACTGATCATTGTAGTTACTTATGTAACAACGTATAACTTGTATGCAAAGAAAACCGTCTCCACTTGTCACGTTTTATTTGTATAACCAGATAATCATGAGCGGGTCGTTACTATGAGTCGTCAAGCGTCGTACAAAAATTCAGACATCACAGTACGGGTCCGAGACACCACGCAAATAAAGGCAATAGGCCTGGAAAGGGTAGGCCACATATCAAGCAAAATCGAAGCATAAGACGAAACACAATAGATGAGCATTGGGTATCGCGAGGACCCTCATCAGAGGACCCAAGAAGAAAGATTAATAGGTATCAAGTCCGAGGCAAGAGCATTGATGAAAGTACAAGAGTGCAGATCCTAGATCATCACCGCTATTGTGATAACGATCGCGCCCACTCACCCATTATGGTCGGCGGAGCCATCGCCCAAACCCCATTCTCCGAAGTACCGCCGCACAGATGGCGAATGAAACCAAAATGATACTACATGACATACGTGCCACCGGCAATCGACCATTTCTTTTCGCCGAAGAGTGGTATTTGTCGTTTGCTCCAGGACGGGAGCCAGTGTGCACCTGTGACTCGTCGTGATCCTCAGGTAAATGTATACCCAGATGTCCATACGGGAACAACCATCCCATCGCTCTCGCAACGATGGTGCGCGCAATATCGATCAGAGACATGGTTCCTTCAAACATATCCTTGTTCCCGGCATCCTCGACATACGTTTCGTCCTTGGGTGGCTCCGCTTTCTCGGCCGTCGCTGGCTCGTTCGCCTCCAAGCGTCGTTGCTGTAATTCGGACTTGGTAGAATGACGAGAATCGGAGAATCGAGCGCGCATCAACATCGCCTCCTGTCTGGAAGTATCAGCTTCGACCTTCTCCAGCCGCACCCTGAATGCTTCCAGTTGAGCACGTGTTACTGCAATAGACTGTTCAAGCGTTCGTAGGGCGCTATCCGGATCATATTGCAGATCCGAACTTGGTAGGGCTCCACTATGAACGACGCCATCCACACTAATCACGTAAGGAAGATGAGCCCCGGAATGCATCCCATCGCCTGCGCCCTCGGATGCGTCCTCGGAGAGAGAGCCGGTAAAAATGGCTGTGACAACTCGTTTTTGGGTCTTCGCGTTCTTCCCTCTACTTCCAATACTTCGGCGGGTGCCCGACCCCTTCGACCGATGAGATCCGTCCTTGGTTTGTTGCCCACTACCTTGCAGGCGACGAGATGCGTCTGGCTCTATAACCAAAGGAGAAGCGCTACCTGAATCTGCGTTCGCGGAAACGGGGATACGTTTTACTGTCTCCCCCAACCCAAAGTCGGCCTCCCATGCGCGCGCACCTCTCAACGGGATGTCTGAAGATGACGCTAGCAGCTCCTCTATGCTAGGCTCTTCTTCTTGATTCCCCACGGCCTCAAGCGTAGTGTACATATGGGTGTATGGAGGTGGTGGGGTCAACAAAGGGGGTTCCTGAGGGACGAGCGCGGAATCCGTCGCTGACAAATTGAGGTCGGAAGGAGACTCTGGCGAACGCCAGGCGTCCGAGCTTGATTCAAACTCTCGATCAATCTCGCTTTCAGACTCGGCCTCGCTCCCGCTCACGGAACTCTCCTCACTGGCAGAACATTCGCTCCCGCTCGTGCTTGCACGCTCCCACGTTTCAACGAGGCCCTTGACCCTGCCTCGGCGACGCATGCGCATGCGCGCAAGGTCCCTGTACCTCTGGGCGGACGCCTCTGAGACTGAGTTGGAACGGTGTAGAGACAAAGCCGGGGAGGGTGGGAGGGTAGTTCCGTCTTTGCTAGTGTTGTTGTCAAGAAGCAAGTGCAAGTCATCAGCGGATGCAGAGGCACCGCGGACGCTGCGGAATGGGGTGGAAGTGCGAGCAGATTGGGAATAGATATCATTCGAGCTGTCAGAAATTTCGCGAGAGTGATAAGAGTCGATGTAGATGCGCCCGCGGAGAACATCAGCATGGAGAGTGCGCGAACACTCAAGAAGCTGAGCGCGCTGTAAATCAGAAAGGGGTGTACTGTGCACGTGTTAAGGCAAAATGAGTGAGGTCACGCGACGACCAAACATGCGACGTACCCGACAAGATCCGAATCTGTGAGCCGCAGTAACTCACGACCTGTGAAACCACGTGTGCGGACACATTCGAGTATGTTCGCGAGGCTGGAGTCTGCTTGGTCGCCGTCAACGTTAGTCCTTGACTTGGAAGATGTTTCGAGATAAGTAGTGAGTTCGTCCGTGGTCCAACGTTTGGGGTTGGGAGGTAATCCCGCGAACGGCTCTGGCCTGGCGTCTTGGTTGTGACTAAATTTGTCGTAGCCGTGATTATTTGTGATTGGCTGATTTGGCTCGGTGGCGCTGTCGGTGGGGATTGTTTCCGCCCTCTTCACTCGATGCGAGAGTTTTGGCTCATCCGCAGGCTTCAGCGACGCTGGTGGGCTGTTCGATGGAGCAACGACAATTGACGGTGGGGTCGGCAATGGTGCGGGGATGCTGCGCACTCCATTGGCATCGTGCACTACTCCCTCGACTGACGACAACGAAGACGAATGGCGGTGCCGCACCCTCCTCCCTGTCGATATCTGGGGAGGCGGAGAAGGGACGTAATGGTGCTTGGTATGGTGGGCAGAGTGTGGTGTGGTGTTTGAGCGAGACAGCAACGCAGTGGATGTCGTCTTGACTGCGTATGGATGAGCATTTGGCTGGATGGGTGGTGGATGCTTCCTGGTGGGTTCCGCTGGCGACATTGGTCGGCTTGCCATCGCTGCCACTCAGCGACTCGACTCCAGTCAATTAGAAGGTCAACCAGTGAAACGGGGCTGAAGGTGAGCACGAGGCTCATGATAACCGTGGGACACAACGCTACAACCTCCGCGGCGACACCCGGTGCCGAAGCATTCGACGACCAAGTCTTTCTAGTCCAGTCACTAGGTGCGTTCGGGTTACCAAGCTAAAGTACGACATGGAATGCTCAAATTGCTCTATGAAAAATGAACCTACGCAGGTCTCATGCAACAGACCGTTTGCGTAGCCGCCCAACGGCACAGAGCTTCCTTCTCTACTACCTCAGCCTGACGTGTATTGTAATATTTTATTTTCAGCCTTGGTCTTAATGTGATTCTCCATACGCACCACTCCGTGCCACCAAGACATCCTGAGCTCGGCGCACTCACTCCTCAAGGGGTATAGTCCTTCCGTCACGGAAATAGTCGTGTAAAACGTTTCATGACACCGCTGGCTGCTTCCTAAAACCGGAAATTTCCGCAGGTGTGTCTGCTTCGAACCATGGCCATTCCATATCTGAGGCATCGTCCGTTTCCCTGCCATGGGTTCTTGACCTCTTCGTGTCGTGAAGATCTTATATGTCGTACCGAGATTGCGGACTTCTGATCACCAATGTAGCTACCAACCTCACGAAGCTTGGCTGAATATTGCAACAACACTGTTGCGATTACGAGTCAATAATAACATATGTAAGCCTTATTTTGCGTGAAGGGTTCTACAAACTCCAGTCAGCACTTTCTCCCAGATACATCAACTCGCCACGAGGCTCCGGACGACAGCGCCAGCTTTATGCAGGGAAGTTCTGGGAATAATTTCTCTCTCAAATATCATATAATCACAGGCTTGGCCCGTGAACGGTGTCCTGGGATCATATGGCGCCAACTATAAGCAGTGTTTGGGTACCTATTTGAGTGTAATGACATCATATGAAGAAGCGTCATTGTTAATGGGACTTTAACAGGGGCAGGCTCCCTTTCGCCGCCGCCGCCTCTGGTGTGAGGGGCTAGAGCAATAGCAGTTATGGTCAGAACATCTCAGATATGGACGCCGTGACCGTGACTGTCAGACCTCGCAGCATATATAGCACCTTTTTTTCTGTGGAATCTTGTATTCCCATTCCCTCTACTCTTTTGCATCGATCTCGCACAATATGGCAGATGCAGCCGGATGGCACCGATTCACACCAGTCACCAAGTCGGTACCCAGCGGGCACAAACTTTACCGTGCTTCCGCCCCCAACTACGACGAGAATATTGGTGACAAATCCCAAAATCTTACACAGGCAGCCGTCAACTACCTCGTCAGCCAAGGCATCAACAGCATAATTAGTTTCAATGAATACGAGTACACCGCAGCGGAGAAGGCGAGATTGGGGTCAATCAAATATTTGCATATCAAACTTGGGGACTTCAAGCCACCTACCCTGCAGCAGTTCGCGCAGGCGAACACCTTTTTCTTGAGCAACACTTCGACACTGGTACACTGCGGCTACGGCCACGGTAGAACCGGGACGGGTGTCACTGGATTACAGATATACACTGAGAATGGCAAGAACCTGCAGCCTCTGGCAAGCTCGTGGACCACGCCACTTGTAAGTGGTGGAAACAACGTCGAAACGCGGGAGCAGGTATCCATTCTCTCTGAACAGCGAAACATCTTCTTTCCGTACGTACCACTGGCACCTCAGGGCGAATCCTTTATTTATTTAATTCACGATTCTGTATTGTTCGTAGTCGACTCACGGGCACTCCCCCTGGAAGTGCCTCGCAGGCATTCGCCATCATCAACTTCGCGACTGGGTACTACCTGACGCTCTCGGATAATAAGAGTACCGTCATCTCCCGTTCTCCGGAAACGGTGGAGACGACATCTTCGATCCAGCAAGCAGTAGGCGTTTTAGAATTCCATGCAAAGAAACAATACTCATCGACGTAATACTGTAGTACCAATGGGCGGTTGTGAAGGACGCCCAAGGCTACTATACGCTCTCAAACAAGGCGCTATCCACCAGCTTTGCACTTGCCAAAGCCCAGGGCGCTGTTGTCAACGATCCGGTAACATACGGTACCCAGACACAGGGCAATGCACTGTTTACGATCAAGGAAGTTTCCACAGGCGACAAAGGACGCTACGTGTGAGTCATGACTTTAACCTCGATGTTGTGCTGCATCGACACATGTTGGCATTTGTAGTATCTCTCCCAGGGTTAGCTCCGCCCTCGCGGTGGTAATCAACATACCAAACAATGATGTTCAGAAATCGGTATGTAACTAGTAACTGTTAATTTCCGAGACTCAGTCCGATGCCCGTACGCAGGTACAAATGCCAGCGCTGTTTGCAACCAGCAATGAAAGCAACAAATTCGGGCTTTGGATTCTCTTGGCGGCTACCTTCTAGGAGAGGCCGAACTGGAGACTGAAGGTCGCGTTGATCAGGAGAATTAGGTGCCGTGTGACGTATATTGAGGATTTGGAAACATGTGGATTTGCCGGTGTATGAGTAGGATGCGTCGTCATGTTTGTCGTATGTTTTATCGAATATGTACTATTAAGCAAGTGAAGAGAAAGAATCCATAAACGAGTCCATCACACGGACTGCCAGTGGTTATTTTGGTAGGATCCCAAGTAACACTGGCCTAAGCTTTAGCCTACTGGACATATCATGTCATCATGGTCGTGACCACGTGCCAGTGCATGTAAGTCTGGTATAAAACGTCAACATGAGCTCGAAATGGAGGTTAACCCAACCAGGCTACTGACGACCACCTAGAAAGTGAGTTAGAAGCATGTACTGTCACCATGGTCAATACTGACAAGGCGCATGGAGGCCCGAGGGCTAGTACTGAAATTTTAATGCTTCACCGCCCAGGTCCCTGGTCCTAAAATAGAAGGATCGGTAGACCGGCCTAGAGTTATGCCGTTTTCTGTTGCAAACACCATATGATCACGGCCTCGTCTCAGAATGGTGTAGAAGATATCGACATGCTGGCCCCTGGGCGTAGACTGGTAACCCAATTTGTCTATTTGACAACCGTCTTATCTATCTTGCCTCATATACAGATTGGTCAACCAATCACCAGTCCACCAAAGGTGTGGGGAAGCACCTGTTACGCAGCAGGGCCTCCTGTCTGTTCCTGACGCCTCTAGTGTGAGAAGCCAGGACATGTCACACTGACCTTGGCCAAAAGGAGCTTAGTTTATGGAACATTTTGTATCCGTGGGCGGCCACTGAATGGATATATAGCGCCTTTTTTTTGCAAAATTCTGCCCCCACACCCCCACATCAGCTTTTTGCATTGATTTCGCGTAACATGGCCGACAAAGCCGGATGGCACCGATTCAACCAAGTAACCCACTCTGTACCCAGTGGACACAAACTCTACCGTGCTTCCGCTCCCAACTACGACGAGGATAAATATCCTAATGATGCTGATCGCTCTCAAGATCTTACAAAGCCATCCGTCGACTTCCTCGTCAGTCAGGGCATCGACAGCATCATTAGTTTCAATAAATACGAGTACAGCCCAGATATGAAGAAGATACTGGGAAAAATCGAATACAAGCATATCAAGCTCGAGGATTTCAAGCCGCCTACCCTCGCACAACTCGATGAGGCGAACACCTTTTTCAAGAAGCATAAATCGACACTGGTACACTGTGGCTACGGCTGGGGTAGGACAGGGACAGGTGTCACTGGATTGCAGGTGTTCACTGAGGATGGCAACAACCTGCGGCCTCTGGGCAGCTTGTGGACCACGCCACTTGCGAGTGGTGGGAACAACGTTGAAACGCGGGAGCAGGTATCCATTCTCTCTGAACGACGAAACCTCTTGTTCAAGAAGTACGTACTACTCGCACCCCTCAGGATGAATCCTATATCCATATTCTTTTCGCTTTCATCTTATTCGTAGACGAGTCACCGGCATCCCCCCCGGCAATCCCCAACAGTCGTTCGCTATCATCAACTTCGCAACTGGCCACTACCTGGCGCTTCCAAAGGAGAAAAATAAAGTTAGCTCTAACTCTCCAGAAACAGCGGAGAAGACATCCTCGATCGAGCAAGTGGTAAGCGTTCCAGAATACCATGTCCACCCTAAGTGATGTTTATCGTTATAAAACTGTAGTACCAATGGGTGGTTGTGAAGGACGCACAGGGCTATTATACACTCTCGAACAAGACGGTGTCCACAAGTTTTGCCCTTACGAAGGCCCAGGGTGCTGCTGTCAACGATCCAGTAACATACGGTACCCAGACTCAAGGAAATACACTGTTTTCGATCAAGGAAGTTTCCACTGGCGATAAAGGACGCTATGTGTGAGACATGACCATTGCCGTCGATATTCACCGCATTGATGTATTTCCACGTTGGTAGCATCTCGCCCAAGCCTAGCCCCACCCTTGCGGTGGCAATCGAAATACCTAAGTACACGGGTCATCCTCCGCCTATTTCACAGTCGGTACGTAATCAGCAATATATAGCTGCTGAGACTCATAGGCCGATGTTCGTGTAGGCAGAGCTTTTCACGAAGCTTGCATCCAGCAATCAGAGCAATAAATTTGGGCTTTGGATTCTCTTGCCGGCCACCTTCTAAGAGAGGCCGAAGTCTAGACTAAAGGCTACGATGATCGGAAGAAATAAGCACTGCGAGATGTCGAGGGTGCCCAGGAATATGCAATGTGTATGTTTGCGTGTACGAGTAGGACGCGTCGTCGTGTGTTTCGTCGAGTATGTACTATCATGGAAACTCAGAGAACTTGAATCCACAAACGAACAAAATTGCCTACCTTCGCTAGTCAAATTATATCTACATGCTGGTGCTACGGCTGTCAGGCAGACAGCGATAAAATGACACAAAGGCGTTTATAGATACTTATCCGGTTGTTTGGGTGCTCTGAACTGGCAGGGCTCGAAAAATTACGCAGCAAATGTGGGCAGTGGTGTCTGAATTTGCGAGCACAGAAGCGGAATACGTGCACTTTACAACACAGACTTACAGGTCCGGCCTGGTCGGCTGATGCAGATGAATAGTTTCTATGTTTTAAAACTCGCAGCACTCAGACCGCAACTCCCTTACTTCACTGGCAAGGTAATGTAACTACACATGAGTCGCAGATTTGGTGCCACTCACAGAATAAGACACTAATCTCGAGATTTGGAGTGCCTTCGCTCGGCTTGCCCTTGCGTCGGATACACTGAGATGGTTAGCGAACTTCTACGCTCGACATTCAAGTTGCTCGCTACATACTCTCACCACAGTCTCAGGCTGGATCACGTGCCACGGTGCCCACCTTACAACTTGTTTGACACCGGCGGTTGCGCGGGACCATGTCTCGGCGCAAACAACAATTCTCGAGTGCAGCAGCGAAACGGCGACGCGGAGGTGATGTTCCTGCATTTGGTGCACCCACTGACGACGACGCTTCCCTGTTGCAACCAAACCATTTCCCCTCTGCGACAGCTTTGTCAACTCGTGCACCCCCTCAAAGGGCTAACGTACCGTCGCTATCTTCCCTCGCGGCTCGTTGCTTCGTGGCACACGCCCGAGTTCTTTCAGAGAACGAACGATCATGGGCTTACTCGAAACTTTGGCTAAAGCGTTTGCCCGACACATTAGTACCAAGACTATTTTCCATGTTGCGATCCACCGTCCCCACCTTTCTATCGCACGGACTCATTGTTTTGGTAAGATCCCAAGTAACGTTCTATCGTGTTTTGTTTAACTTCCTGAAACGCACCACGAAGTATTTCTTGCGTGGGCCGTCCCTTGTGCTCTCCAGCGATCTTCCTGGCGTTCAACGACAAACGATCTCTTCGATTGTAAATAATACGTCACTCAGAGAACTCCATTTAATTGGATTTGACAAGTTTTCCGATACGGTTTTTGCATCCATATTACCCTCTCTTCCCCATCTCCGCACGCTTGTTCTCCGGTGCGGATACTAGTTTCCCCCACATGGTTCTCTGACATGGTCACAGTGGTTGCACCAAGGTCGGGACGAAGACCGCAGAAGTGATCGGTAATGCGTGTCCGTTCTTGACTACCCTCAACCTTAACTATACGTCCGTCCCACCTGCGTCTGTCCTCGGGCCGTTGACTTGTTGCACCAACTTGGAAGTGCTCAAGGTAGCAGGCGTACAGAATTGGGCGAGTAAACATAACATCAATTACCATTGCATCTTCGACTCATACAACGATCCCATCCAGACCGATGCCACCTTTGCAAAGCTTCTCGCTGGACTCGCAAAAGAACCTGGAATGGTTCTACCCCGCATGAAGAACCTCAAATTCCGCCAACTCGGTCTTTCCGAAACCTCCATATACACCTTTATTTCCATCTGCCCAAACCTGACCTGCCTGGACGTATCCTTTACGCGTCTTCACCGTCTTCCGCCATCGACCGCCACTCCCACACATGCTCTGGAAAAGTTGTCGCTCACATCGACGGCGCTGTCAAGTACGGACATCGTTTCGTTGATTAGCACCTTGCCAAACCTTCGAACGCTCTACTTGGGTGCACTCGGTAGCGGGCAGGGTTCGTCTGCCTCGATCAGCAACATATCCGTCATGACCATGACGGACGACACGCTAACATTCCTCACCGATATCATGGCAAACTTTGAGCACCTCGAGAAATTTAGCCTCGTCGGGAATACCAAATTAGGACTCACGTCTCGTCACGACGAACACGGCGCACTCGCGGACGCCATTCGTCGTGTTGGACGAAAGTGCAAGGTAGTCCTTACACAACTGATCGGACATACTAGTTGATGATTGTATATTAGCATCTCAACTTGTCGGGGATACAGTATTTGCGATCACAAGATTTGTGCGGACTGATGTCGGAGACGGCCCACGACAGTCCGCCGAGGCTCGAAGAACTCGCGCTCAACAATACTGGGATTGACGATGATGCGGCGCCATATCTTGCGTGTTGTTCCTCGCTCGTCGTCCTCGAGGTCGCAGGTACCAAATTGACAAGTCCGTCTTGCATAACTGTTTTCCTTGAGTGGCGTGGCCATAATTCATCTTCTTATAGGTAGCGGGCTGTTCCCGATCATTGATGCCTGCTCGAAGTTGGAGAAACTTGACCTCACGAGTTGTCGTGGGATCAAAGTGGCCGACCGCCGTCGATTCTTCGAGGTACTTATTCTCGAACACACGATTGACAAGTTTTAGTGACGCGTAACTTGATAGGTATGGGAGAGCGAATGGGAAAATAGCTGATGTGTGTTTGTGTGTAATTCGGGTATGTAAAGTGAGACGTAGTCATTCAATCAGATCAACCATGCTCTAAGTTTCTTTATCGATGGACTGCCTCATCAGCATCCTCATAAATGGGCTGGGTCCCAGACTAGATGGTTGCCAGCCTAGCACTCAAATAGGAATTGCCGACAATACGCCTCTTGCTTTCACACCTTGCTTTGAAGAGGTGGCTTTCTTCGTCTCCGTGCTTTGTAGCGATTCCCTTCTGAATCTGAACCTTTGTTCGGCTTGCGGGTCTCTATCAAATTATCACGATCTCCCTTGTGGGCAGCCCCCGAAACACCTCTTTCGTCTCAATGCCCGTTTCAACAATCAAAGAAAAATGCCCAATTCGAACATAACGTCCACCATCCACAGGGGCCAGAGCCAGACCACTAATATTCCACTTCTCCGCCCACTTCCCCGCTTTAACCGGCAGGCAAAACGCTTGGCTGCGGATGTCATCCTTGGTATCAAAATAAACGGTCCGTTTCCACCCAGTACCCTCGGGAGGCTCCGTAAGCGTTTCTTCGAATTCGGACTTCTCCAAGCGCTCAATCTCAAGTGCGTGTTCAAACAGGGGGTGCACTGTCCTAGACAGCTTGACAGTCACGAGTGGCCCTTGCAGGGTAACGGTCCCGGTCAGAACTTGTCCCATCTCGTCCCCACCAAGTGGCGCAGTCTCCGCGGCAATGAAAGACGAGAGCAGGATGTCATCCGGGTTGGTTATCCATTGTGCCATATTCACCGGCCCATCGACGGCAGCCCACGACCAGGACGGAGCGCGATACGCAGAGGGACGGGTCCCAGGTCCCGTAAGATTCCACACCAGGCTCTGCGGCAGTTCGCATCTCCATAGCCCAGCCAGGTAATCGGTGTCCTGGCCAAGTTCTGCAAGCCTCTCTTTCATGTCCTTCGCCACACCAGAGATCGCCACCAGCTTGTCGCTCGGGAAACTCAGCTTGCACTCGGTATATTGCATCAGGATGCCGTACCAGTCGGTAAACAACTGGCGTACTGGGTCCTCGACAACGAGGTGGTCGGGAGAGTCCAACAGGTGCTTCCAGGGCGCTCTGGGTCCCAAGGTTTTAGGCGGCAATTCGTCCCCTTTGTCCTCTTGGTAAAGGACATCGACGCTCCTCGGATGCAGCTCGCAGCAGTTGGCCTCGCTGCATTCCCAGAACACCTGCTTGCTCCCAAAGTGCAGCACCCGCAGCGCCAGGAGGCGCTCCTGAATCGTCCACCCGCGCTCCTGGAGCGGATCTCGATTGAAACTCAGTCTCCACACCCAACCCTTCTCAAGCTCGAAGTGGTACTGTTGCGGTTTGTCTGGCCCCTCTATGCAGAGCTGAACGACGGTGGCCTGCACGCACGCCGGATCGCGCGAGAAGAAGCACCCGCCGTCACTGTTGTGCGCGCCTAGCGCCGCAACATTAAGCAGGCCATTGCTATAGATGTTACACACGGCCGAGGATTCGGAGCGCCAGTCATCCGGCGAGTCCTGGAAGATGCAGAAGCGGTCAATCCACAAGTAGTTGATCCCGAGGCGTTCGATGATGGCGAACGCATCGCGGAACGTCTTCGGGAGAATGTGCACTGGTTGCTCTGTGAAAAGAGTATCTGCCGTCGTCTGGGTGAGCTTCAGGCTGTTATCCCCGGATGAGTCTCCCCAACAGTAGCTCAGGGTAATGTATCGGGAGCCGGGCCTGATATTGTGGCTTTGCACGAGGCGGAATGTCTTTTCCGGGCCAGTGGTATCCAGTTCTAGAAGTCTGTTGGGGACAAAGGTCGGATCCGGCCGCGCGTTGCAAGCCGGGTGTTGCTCAGTACACCTGGCGAGCCACTCTTGAATCAGGCTCCAGGTGGTCTCGTCTTCGGTGGACGCCGATATGTGGGAGTTGAGGTCCTCATCGTCAGCTTCTCCAAGTCAGCGCTCGTTAAGTCACAGGGAGAAGTACCTGGGAGACATACCGACAGAGGGGAACAGTGAGAATCCGCCTTCACTGTTGTTGACATACATGTACATCACGGCCTTGTTTACTTGAAGCTTAACAGAAAATAGGGAATAGTAGCCATGTTGCTCGATCTTCAGGTTACGCGGTCCCTTATAGTCAAACCTATTGCACATGACACAGCCGTCCTTAATTGCCTGCAGGAAGGATTCCTCGGTGACGTGGTGGCCAAACATACATTTCTGCGGCTCGAGGTCCTCCAAAGGGACTGCAATGCTGTCAGATGTCGAGATCCAAGCCGTCTGAGGGTGTAATGTACCTGTTTCGGCCTCTTCTTGGCTATCAGCGGCATCCGCCTCGTCGCGACTCCACTCATCCCAGCTGCAGACCCGCTTGGTCTTTGAGGAATCCCAGATGCCCTCCAGGCCATTGCGACATACGTTGCACAGCATTGAAGGAGAGAGATTCGAGATTCTCGGGGCTATGGCTAAAGAGGAACAACTCCGAAGTTCCTGTAACTTTGGCAGGACAAGACGTAGATCTAGACGAGTTCGTGTGGCAGAGCCCTATGAAGTAGCGGGCCAATTTGGCGGCACGAATGCGGCCCCAGCGGAAGTCCGAGAAGGTTACAGGCATCGCGTTGAAGCAGCTCGTGGTTGCGTCACTCCCGGAGTCCAAGACTCGCTACTCATGAAGATCCGCACCTTGGAAACTGCACGCGAAATTTTCATGCAGTTCAAATGTTTCATTCGGTCTCAGAAACTCGACCACGCCAACGTACGCATACGACTATTACAGTCCAGGGACAGGTCAAAAGAGTCGAAAGAGTCGCAACGGAGGTCATGAAGGGCAAGAGAGTTGTCGAGGAGTTGGGGAGCAGAAGACCGCAGCATGGATCCTGGACGACTCGGAAGAAGTCATAGAGCGCGAGAACAACGGGGTAATTTACTGTAAAGCCTCGCGACCCTAGCGAGCAGCCCACGACATGCAAGTCGGCCACACGTACAAGACGGAGACGTCGAGGAACGAGACCGCCAACATGACGTCAATGATGAATGCCAACGAGCGATGCGGAGCGCGGAAGGATAGTCCACAAGGGTACGATGGCACTACATACGGATCATACCATCTCGTTGATCAGCACCTTCGGACGCTCTACTTGGATGCACCTGGCAGCGGACAAGGTTCATCTACCTCGATCAGCAACATATCCACCATGACTACGACGGACGACACGCTAACATCCCTTACGGACATCATGGCGAACTTTGAGAAACTTAGCTTCGTCGGGAATACCAAATTAGGACTCAAGTTTCGCCAGGACGAACACGGCGCACTTGCGGACGTCATTCGTCGTGTTGGACGAAAGTGCAAAGTACGTGCTTACACGACCGATCAAACATACTAATTGATGACTGTATGTTAGCACCTCCGAGTCAACTTATCGGGAATACCGTATTTGCGATCACAAGATTCGTGCGGACTGATGTCAGAGATGGCCCACGACAGTTCACCTAGACTCGAAGAACTTGCACTCAACAATACTGGATCGACGATGATGCGGCGCCATGTCTTGTGTGTTGTCCGTCGTTCGTCGTCCTCGAAGTCGCGAGTACTAAATCGATAAGTCTGTCTATTCATTCAATCGGATCAACCATGCTCAGCTTTGACGGGGGACCACAATTCACAAGTATTGCTCGTACTACAAATATCCACTCTTCATACGATTTCACCCAACTTATGCTCCTCAAAAAGAAATAAAACTTGATCAAGGGCAAAATGTAATCGTGAACTCCGTATTGAGGCTGGAAACACAGATTACCGGAGCAATGGAAGTATCATATACATAGCAGAGTGCATTTGGACAGTATGACTCTGAAAGAACACACATCATGATCAATGAAGAGATATTCTGACTGCTGACCAAAAGAATACCCACTGAAATAGTCGTAGTATGCGACGCCCGACGACGGACATGTCGCCGCTGTGT
>JBBPRA010000374.1:0-26791 GCA_038092775.1 Boletus rubescentipes
CGGGTTTCCAGTCGCGGCTGCAAACAGCGCGTAGGTTTATCAGGGGGATATCTATGTATGGGGGGGGGGGGGTCAGATTTGTCTTTTGGCATCGTTATTGGTTCAAGAAGGAAATGTCGATTATCACTGGCATTCAAATTCGACGTTGAGCTTTGTTGGAGTACGGCGACTGTCCATTAGTATAAACACGAGCAAACCAAGCTCGGCCTCATGGGCAGGGGCACAAGGTCGAGGCTTACACATCTGAGTCGCCCGTTTGCAATAGTGCCGTAGTATAAAGGATGGCCTGTATCAGGGGATTTAAAAAATTTTAAGTTGTCGTCCCCGGCCCTCGCAAGGGCTCCATTGGTCTGATTCCAAAGTCGCCCCGCGCATCCGTCATCCCACGAAAAGCTTTATTGGAAGGATTGTCGGAGATCGGATCCGTCGTAACGAAATTCCGTCTCTACCACCGAAACAACACTAGTCGGACAGCCAGAACGGGCACATCGATCACCAAACCACCATTGTAAATGCCGTGTCCAGTGCAGTGTTGCGGGAAATGGTACTTGGAACGATGGAGAGTAGGACTCCACAGACCGCGCAAGCCCCATTTATGCTCCCTCCGCCTCATCTCATCCTTCGCAGCGCGGAAAAAACCTCGCGCTCGACTGCGAAATGGTCGATGTCGACATCGAGCCCTCTCTGGAACGTTAGCATTGCTAAATACACAGGCGCTACCATCCTTGACAACGCGAAAAGGCCGTTGACTATTGCAACCAATAGATCTGAAGCACTGATCCGGCTGGCTCGAGTACGTGCGTCATTAGCTAACAGAAGTACACCAAGGGGGACTGATGTGGTCGTTCATAGCCAAGTTATTCAAAGAACTCCGGAAGGGAGTGGCAGACTTCATTTTCCCTCTCTCCCGCCTCCGCAGTTCTGCGATACGCAATCTTTGGTATACAATACTGTCGTCAAGTCGGCCCGCTCTGTGTCCTAGTAAAGCAAGAAGTTGGCATCGTCATTCAGGGGCAGTGTAAGTCATCCATTGCGCCAATTTGATCGAACAGGTGGCGGACGGAGGTGCAACGATGGTGCCTTTTCGAATATTCCATACCTGCCCTCTCGCGATCGCGAAACAATGTTGACGGCGATGGGGCGTATACGTGACTAGGAAGCCGCGACGTTTACACTGCGACGCGGATTGTTGATCGCGGTGTCATGAGGTTCATACCAAAGCTATCCTAGAAGGGATTGACGAGACACCGTTGATGGACGGTGCATCCATGTCGGTTGGCCGCTGTGAGTCCCACTGTCGCTGGATAGCGCACTTTCAGATCAAAGAGTACTAATTCATTAATTATTGGTGATTGCATGTAAGCCGTTGTTCCCGTTGGGTTCCGTCATGTTCGCTAACGCATGAGTACAGCCCTTCAGCATGTAAAAAAGTTGCCAGGCTGAGTAAACTTCCCAGCCGGATTAGTCGGGGTCGTACTCGGCGTGATAGAGAGCATTCGAGCAATCCTGGTCGATTGCGCTCATTCTCAAGACCGAGAATTAATACCATGTTCGCCGATGGATATAGTTGTGTGGACTCGATGAAAAGTGCTTTTCGTTCTAAATTGAAGTCGCTATGGGATACTAATAAAAATATTCCTGAAATTTTCATACTATTAGTTGGGGAGGAACTGTCTGGACTTCGAGGCCTTGAACCTCAGTGGGATTTGGATCTCTCGTTTGGAATGGAGGCTTGACGTTGGTCTTACTATCGTGCCTGCCTTATTGCAAATGCCTGGTGCAATGCAAATGTCTGAAAAACCACAATGACAGTGAGCTGCGTCCCCCCAAAATTACACGAGGTCCATTGTTGTGTACTTAGACAGTGTACAAAAAAATGAAGGAGGTTGATTGAGAGTTGTGTCCACAGCGAGACAAAAATTACTGTTTTGCAAAGGGGCACTGCACTTCTAACCCCCAGATCCCAGAGATCGGGCAAACATATCGTATATTTGACACCCAGAAGTCATGGGTAATACTATGAAGGACCTCTGGAACAAGTATAGGCCCTCAAAGTCCATGGGATGAAGCTCTAAGAATGAATATTGAGATGTAGTTGGTCAGAGGGGTGACATGATGTGGCAGCAATGTGACAAAAAAGTTCAATCTCCTCTCGGCACCGTGTCCGGCACGACTACTACACTAGCACTCTCAAATCCTGTAGACAATGGCTAACCCAAAGCAGTCCCAGCATGACCAAAAAGCAGCTGCTGAAGTAGCCCTTGAGGCGAATAATATATTCCCTGAAGTACGCTATGTTTCTCGTTCGAAGAGGCATTACCGTTGATGCCAAATAACTGAGATCGGAATTTGAATCACCGCACTGAGCGGCTCGTGTGACCCGGTCGTGACAGAAAATTGTAGTAGATCAGCAAAACCCGGGATCCTTACGGTCTGGTCATTGCACAAACATAAAAATCGGGAAAAAATCGTAGCTTACAGAGATACATGTAGTGTATTATTAATTTACTACCGGGATACCTAACTTTTGTTGTTGAAGCTCTGAATGCGATTTAGTGGTTTTTTTAGACAGACTATGACAGACACACATGACATGTCACTTGCAGTTTCGCTCCACAGTATAAACAAAAATTCTAAGTCGGATTTTTGAGAATTCGGCCTATGATTTTGCAGCTGGCTGTAGGAAGGAGGGTCGCGGAGCATTCACGGCACATAGACCGTTACGTTCTATGCGGTGATGCGGCGCCAACGGCTTAGCACATCGACCCAACCGATCGCGAACCGAACTGAAATATGTATAAAAGCAGAGGAGGGGAAGCAGCGCACAAAGTTCGTTCTACCCGAACATTTGGGATGTTTTTCTTCTCTATCCTCACGTCGTCACTACTGTTCGTTCCTAATAATGCGTTGTCCGTCTTCAAGAATTCGGACCCCGACGTTGATTTACTAGGACCCTGGGACACTAGCACAAAAACGAATGCATCTGTGCTTGGTCCCGTGGCCCAACTGCACGTCGCGAACAAGTACATCTCGCCAGATGGATTCAACCGATCGTGAGTTGTTGTTACCTCGTACAAGTTATATTCCTAACAATTTCATAGAGCGACACTTATCAATGGTGAATATCCTGCACCATTGATTCGGGCAAACAAGGTGAGAACTGCCACAAAATCTGGATGGTCGCACTTATGCATTTTTAGAGCGATCATTTTACTATTGAAGTTTTCAATGAACTCACAGATGACACCATGCCCCTGGAAACGAGTGTCGTAAGTGATTATACATCGATTTCAAGTGGTCTAAACCGCGCGTCCTCATGTACATCCCAAAGCATTTTCACGGAATGTTCCAGCGCGAGTCTAACTGGGCCGACGGCACGCCATATGTCACTCAGTGTCCGCTTCGTCAGCAGGAAACATTGGTGCAGAAATTCAGTGTAACCGGTCAGACTGGAACATATTGGTACCACTCACATTATGCAAGCCAATCTTGTGAGGGAGCGCGTGGTCCGCTAGTTATATATGATCCCGAGGACCCTCAGGCACATTTATACGATATCGATGATGGTGAGTTTCTGGTTTTCTGTTGGCACTCTGTCTTCACACCCGAATAGAAAATACCGTTATCACGCTCTCTGACTGGTGAGCATCGCATGTCGGACGCAAAGGGTTGTGCTGATCTGAATTCAGGTATCACTCGCCTAATATCCTCAGTCGAGTATTCGGGTATGCGAACTCGACATTAATCAACGGCAAGGGTCGTTATCCTGGTGGTCCACCAACGCCACTCTCGGTCATCAACGTCCGACAAGGCTTACGATATCGCTTCCGCATAGTCTCCATGTCTTGCGAGCCTTCCTTTAACTTCACGATTGATGGTCACCGAATGACTATCATCGAGGTAGACGGAAATGAAGTTGAACCAGTAGAAGTTGACTCGATATTCATCCTTCCTGGTCAACGCTACTCTGTGGTTGTCACAGCGAACAAGTCCATCGGGAACTATTGGGTTCGCTCTTTGAACGATCAACTCATCACCACGTTCGATGGCGGTCAAGGTATGGCCATCCTCCGATATGAAGGAGCACCAGACGAGGATCCCACATCGGATGCTGGCCCCTACGAACTCTCGTTCGACGAGGGTAAGCTTCACCCACTCGTCAACCCAGGCGCTCCTGGGATACCGGAGATCGGTAAGGCAGATGTGAACCTTGTACTTGCTCCGGGGTTTACCGCGGAGGGCCACTTTACATTTGGAAATGCGACTTGGCAGAACCCTACTGTCCCCGTGCTTCTCCAAATTCTCAGTGGAGCAAAACAAGCTTCGCAACTGCTGCCAAACGGAAGTGTCTATGCACTTCCCCCGAACAAGGTCATAGAAATAAGCTTCCCTACTACTGATATAACTCCGGGTGGCCCCGTAAGTGCCACATTGTTGAAACACCATTCTATACTGACTCTATGTTCGTTTTTTGTAGCACCCTGTACATCTGCATGGTGTATGTACACCACACTCTGCCGTTTTTGTCTTCGACTAAACTTTTTCCAGAATGCCTTTGACGTTGTGAGGATTGCAGGCAGCAACACAACGAATTTCGTCAATCCTGTCCGGCGCGATGTCGTCTCCTTAGGTAGCAGCTCTACGGACAATGTGACCATTCGTTTTGTCACGGATAATGCGGGACCTTGGTTCCTTCACTGGTGAGCGATTACCTCGTCGAGCGCTAAATGATTGCGATTTCACGTCTCCGTATCCAGTCACAAGAACTTCCATCTTCAGCTGTATGTCGATCTCAATGGACCGAGACGATCTCTGTACTAATGCCTGTGTTTAGTGGATTTGCCGTCGTGATGGCAATAGCACCGAACGAAACAAATCATGAAGAATCCCAATTAGTTCCACGTCAGTCCCGTTCCTCATCGATGGTGCAAACTGCAGAGATTCATCGACTCACACAGAGGACTGGAAAAACCTATGTCGTAACGATTAGACATAGGGATAAACACGTCCAGGGTTGCCGCATCCAAATCACGAGGGCTAGTGGCCCCTTTCAGGACGTTTGCATACATTATACCCGATTATGTGTCAGTATGCAATGGACAATCCACTTATACCCGTTCTACTACGGTGCTCTACGAGATCTACTTCATGAGCCCAAACGTGATCCCGAACATCAGCTGATCATCGACTAGATGGTCGACACGCTGCATGGTGGTCTTGAGCGGACGCAAGGAAACACTTGCGGAGTGCACCTTGAGGCCCCGAGGTATGCTACATCCATTCTATGGCTCGTACTAAAGAGGAAACGAACAAAAAAGCATGTGCGTTGGCCGCATGCTAATACTTCGGAGCTCACCCCCACAACATAAACCTTTTGGTATCTTATTTTTTTTTTATCTCTATCGACTACTGTGAGATCACGATTGCCTAACATAGCTCGTTATGTTTTCTCTTGTATTCTTGTTGAGTTGTTGATAGGATGAAGCACGCGTCGAGGCAGCGCATGTACGCCCATTTCTCGTAGCAGAACTCGATGGTCCTTGTTCACCATAATTGTCCTTTATTTACCAAAAGGACGGCAAGTTCGGGACGCACCAAGTTTATCTATTATTCAGCGGCCCAAGCAAAAGGTTACAGGAGTAATGGAGTACATGCGCAGCCTTGACGTGCACTTTATTAATTCAGCGGCTCGACAAGAATACAAGGAAAACCAACAAAAAAGGGGAATGCGACTAGCTCATCCACGGTTGCAACAAGGAAGCATCATTGCCAATAGACCTCCAACCAACAAGGGCACCTTGGTGACGAGCCCACCCCACGTCGGAATTGCACCCATCCCGGCTGCCTGGAGCCAAGAAAACCAGCTACCGCTTTCCACTGTAGCCCCCCAGAAACGACTTTGCATCAACGCAGCAGCCGAACCTACGGTATGAAGTTGAGCTTCGAGTGTGCTGTTCTGGTGTTTCAACGCACCTTTGATGGGACCCGTAGGTCCGAAGCCAAACAAGCTTAAAAACGGCCTAAGTATCCATGATTCGGGAATGAGCAGGGCTGCAACACTGAATACGAGAACGGGGAGGAGTTGAGGATATTGTTCGTTGATATCACCTACGAGATGTTCAGACCACCCTCAGCGCGGAATAGTCTGGCGTCGACATACCGACTGCGACAATGAGTGCCAACACCTGCGGTTTCAAAGTAATTAAATAAGTTGCAACGTCTTCCTCGATCCCGTAGCGGGCAGAAAGCTTTTTGAGTTCGCGCGCGGTATCGTCCAGGACCTTGTCAACCATTTCTTCCCTTGCAGCGTGGCCAGAGGCCTTGTCAGGGGGAGTAATGGTTTCTAATTCGTTCACCATCACCATGAAAATGCCCTCAAGTTCCTCCGTGGATGTATCAATGGTGATATGGTGGGCATCCAGAGCGCCTTTGATGTCGTTGCGAAAAGCGGCAGTGGCGCTGAGAATGTGGTTCATAGAAGATATAATGTCGGTGAAGTGGGTCGATTCGAAGTATGTGGCGGCAGATTCAAGCAAGCGGGGAATATAATCCTGGAAGATTTTCTCGTATTCCTTCGCCATTTCCCAGAAGTCGGGAGGTGACGACTCGCGTGCCATAAGACCCTGCACTGCACCCATCATGCGAACAGCTGATGGGATGTATGCGACATCAATCAGATAAGAATGCCTGAGGATAGAGGGTCGTAAGAGTACACTTGCTCTGTATGCTCCCGAAAATATAAGAGGGGCTGAGGAAAGCTGCGTGAACATAAGTGCGCTCCTCGATCTGGACGGCTCGGGACTCACATGCATGTGAGGTTGCCTTGATTATATCTGAGGAAACAATGGTTAGGATTGAAATTGCAATTAAAGTAAAGAACCTTACCCCAAGGACCCTCCGAGACGCCTTTGCTCACCTGTATATTGACGTCTGTACCGCCACCACTCGGTACGGCACGGATAGCAGGAAAAGCAAGGATGAGCAAGGAGAGGAAAATCCGCATGCTAATCCCTGCAGCTGTGGCACGCAAAGATATTACAAAGTTTAGTGTACCCTGCCCGACCTTCTTCGTGAGAACTACTGTATAGCACCGTGGATCCGTGGCATCGTTTCAATTTCAGGTTATGAAGATCATCTGGAAGCAAAGAGAGCATCGTGACATTTATTGTTGCATTACCTGGACCGTACAGCTGGCGTGTGGCTCGAGTAGAGCATTGTCACGAGTCCTCGCCCGCGTAGAGCGCTGAGTCCAAATTCTCCTTCATTCGATGGCTCGGAGGTCGAGCATTGTGACGCCACCAGTCTGCTGACTAAGCGTTCTCTCACGCTACTGTCAAACACTTTGACCGGATCTGAAGTTTGACTAGTGCACAAGTTTTAGATCCGCTCTGCGACTCGCAGCTAGATCTCTGGCCATCTTACCCATTATCTTTGGATCTACAAAATGTCCCACTCGCTTTACAGCAACGACTCTGTCACTGTCACCGTCATTGACCAGGCTCAACACCACCCAGTCTTCAAGTCAGAAAATATGACACTCAACACTCTCCTATAATACATCGCAAAACAGTACACACCGGCGCAGAAGTGCGTAAAGGATATTATACACATTGCAGGGACGAGTCTCGCGTCATCAACGCTACTCACTCATCCATGATCTCGATGACTGACTCGAGCGCAACCTTGGGCTTGAGTAGGACCTTTGTCTCCCACTGTTTCTCCCCGCTCATTCCAAGCCGCGTTTTCTTCCTCAGACCCAGGTCTGTCGCACACAGCACCTTGGACATGGTGCTCCCTCTTGTCTTTGCAGACTGCCCATCGTCGTATGAATCTTCCATCGTCGTCGCATCGAATGCGGTCGCAGGCGGGACAGCTAACACCTCGAAATCGCCCGAGGTAACGTCCTCGCCGACAATTTTGTTCACACGCAAGGCTAAAGTGACCAAGAAGGACAGTTTCTCGGCGAATTTGGAAGTGAGGGCCGAAGTAATGTCCGACTTCGGCGCGGTACATCCGGTGGCGAGGAGGATGTCACCGAGGCCAGAGATCATCCTGGTTGCGATTTGGAACGCGAGCTGTGAATCCTCGAGTGACGTCGATGGGACATGTGCACGGGTGAGGGCGCGCCAGCGGCCAGCGATCGCTTGTACCTCTGATCATGTACGTGAGCGTCGCCTTTTTGGAGCACTGATCACCACTCACCCTTTTCGTGCACGCTTTGATAGATTGCGTCGAGAAACCGGTTATGGTTCTCGTCCCCGCCGATGATCCAAGCGCATGCGATCCAACGCAGACGATACGTCAGATACGCCTGGAACGCGATCTGAATCAAAATGGGATCGTCCTCATGTTTCTTCATCCCGAGAAAATGGACGACGACGCCTCCAATCGCAGCCGATGCCCTTTTGCAAGCCGCTAGTTGTTCATCCGTCTTGGACACTCGCGACGTCGTCTCGTGGAAGAACAGCTCAACCATGGACTCGGCCATGAATGCAGTGCTTTGCAGCACTTCTGCATTAAGCCTCTGAAGGGTGCTGGTGACTTCGACGCCAGAAAAGGCATCCGCCGTGGTCAGGAAACTTTGCGCTCCTTTGAGCTCCGAAGTGCGGTCCTCCAGGAGCATCACGAGTTGATTGAACTCTTTCTTCAGCACTGACGATTCCTCTCGTGCACTGTGAAGTTCCTTGTTTTGAATATCCAGACGTTGCTTCAGTTCTGCCGCCTTCCGGCTTGATTCCTTCGCATTGAGAAGCTCACGGCGAAGACCGTCGATCTCGCGAACGCTTTCGTCCAGCTTTGGAGCATATGCGTCGAGCGATTTTCTGACTTTCTTCAGCTCTGACTGCGCCTGAATTCGCTCGCGGTTAACTTCCTCGAGCGCTATTTTCAACTGTTCGCTGTCTTTTGCGTGCGTCAGCTTTAGCTGGTCGATCTCCGTGCTGAGATTCTCTTTAATAGACTCCCTATCTTTCCGCACGCGTTCGCGGTCAACTGTCAGGTGCTCAACCCGCCGAGCGTGCTCCTGTAAGCTCGCTTTCAACGCCTCCATCTCCTCCTTATGCGTCCCACGAGCGTCATCCAACTCTCCCTTGCGTTTCTCCCCCTCAGAGCGCGCCTGTTTCATCTCCTCCCGTGCAGCGTCCAGCTGTTGCGTCTGTTGCAGCAGCGTGCTTTTTAGTCTCTCGTTCTCTTCCTTGAGCGCGTCCGTGGCCGCGGCAGCAGCCGCACCGGATTCTTTCTCCTTGTCCCGTTCCCGTTCCCGACGGTGCTTGGTTGAAGACCCATCCTTTTCCCGATCCCGTTCCGAGCGCGTATTGGATCGCATCTCCATCACCTTTCGTTCCCATCGGTCACGGTCATTCTCTGCCTTGCGCTGTGCAGCAACCGACGCATCGAGCTGTTGACGCAACTGATCAATCTCCTCCTGCCACCGAGGAAGTGGAGGTGGGGCTGGGGCCGGGGTCGGGATCGGGATCGGGGCCAGTGTCCCACGCGGGTGATCCCGGCTGTCCACCTGGCTAAAGCCGAGGTTCTCGAACGTGCCCTCGTCATCGACGTCGGGTGACGAAGGTGACCCGTGCTTGACGTGTTCCCATTGTGCGTCGTGTGCTCCAGGAGGTGGGTATTCGGGGGACGTGGCGGTCGTGAGTTTAGGAGTGAGAGGTGCGGGCTTGAGCGTGCTCTGGCGTTTCGGGGTCGAGGTCCCACTGCCCCAGAGACCAAACATGGACATATGGGCGACGACCGGGCGTTGTACCGCTAGTCCGGATGGGGGTCGTCAACTCGGACAAGTGGTAAGCAACGACGGATGGATTGCTAGTGGGTGGCTCAGAAGACGAGGCGTAAGCGGATTGTCGAGGAATGATAAAGGGGTCGCTGCGAATGCATTCAGACCTCGGAGGACGCCCAGGGATACGAGAGATGGCTTTACCTTGGTAGACACTGAGTACCTCCCCACGACGACGATTCAGAGTACTGGGAGGAGGATAAAGAGGAGGTGGCAAGTTCACCACTTCCTGTGTGCGTGGACACTCTTCTCGAGCGAGGCTCCGGGCAGGCTTGTTAGCTAAGCGACACGTTCCACCACGATAGCATCGTTGCCACGGTGCTGCTGACATTTCAAGTTACGCCGCGCCGCGTTGGGGTAGTACCGATGATCCTGTGGACGGGCACGAGGCAGCACGCAGGACCTTGGCCTACTTCCACATCTGGAAGGAATCCAGGTCGACCCGTAGCCTACCTCACATGATAATACTAGAAACGTCATCGTGTAGTGAGCCTGGAGGAGCAACGCTCATTGACCATCGTAGTGACACGGCGTATTGTAGTATTGACTGTGCATGTGTAGAAGAAATTTTACAGTGGTTGTGCCTAGGATCATGGTGGGACTAAGCACGCGCGCAATGAAACGAGTCGGAAATGAAGGACCTTTGCCCATTGGTTGATGGTCATTTTCGGTTGGGCAAATACGACTATCATACAAGTCGCGTCGAAAGGACTCCGTTGGCAGACAGGGCCACTGAGTTTGGCTGAGGCGCTTGAACATGCACAGACCATGAAACGGTTCCTGCTTGCTAAGTACTTGAAAACATACGTTACATACACCACCCGGTCGCATCCCTAACATTACCACCGCAACGCACGCACACCCTCTCGCTCACTCATACCTCAAAATGAAAATCTTGCCTTCCTTGACCGACAAGATCACCGCCCCCTGACTCTGATCAATGTTGATCGTCTCGACCCCATCCAAATCAAGCTCCTCTGGAATCTCGAGCGTACGCACGACCGCTTCCTCGCGCCACAAACGTCCCTCCCCAGGCCTCTCCCGCTTCCGATCCACTGCAGTAAAGACAGGTGGGAACGTGACGAAACGAAGACATTTCGGCACGCGATGTCGCCGTGGGTCGTATATCGTCCCGTCTCCATCGTGAGGGTTCGACGACTCGCTCGCGGCGCGTCCAGGCAACTCGCGAAGACGCCCCGCACCGTTCGGGGTTGAAGCCGAAGCCGAGCCGTTCCCGTCATCTGACATGCCCGCAAATAGCGCCTCGTCCTCGTCTTCCCCGTCGTCTTCACTGTCCGAAAATGGCACGTGGCCAATGAGTCGCGACGCATCTACACCATAGACGCCCCCCGGTTCCGCAGCATACTCGATCCAGACAGCGTGTCCAAAGTCGACTGCGACAAGGGGACGTGGTCTATCACCCGCTTCCTCATCGTCATCGTTGTCGCTCGAGCCATCGAGCACACAGACGACTTCAAAGGGCGTGGAGACGTACCACAGGTGAAGCATCTCATCATCTCCTTCTACTTTTGTGCGAGAGTCAGATGGTGGTACGCTCGACGTCGATGGCTCGCGGATAATCGGGACGCGGAAGTAATGTTGCGCCAGTACAAATCGTGTACGGTGGGTATTGGGATCGTGGGCAGCGAGGAGAACAACCGTGCAACTTAGTCGAGGAACGCCCGGTAGTGTAGGCCACCACTGTCGAACAAAATGAGCTGACTCGGGATACCAAGGCGGGAAAGGATACGGGTTTGGGGCTGGTGATGATGTCGTAGTGGTATGTGATGGCAAGAGGGCTGTCGATCCACTCCAAGACGGATGGGCAGTTCCAGGGGTGCTCTGATGCGACGCCAACGATGATTGGACTTGACTTGTCTCTCCGTTTGGTTCCTGTTCGGGATCCACTTCCCGCATCTTACCCTTGTCTTTCGCTCTTTTCGACGATGGTCCGGGTTCATACTCGTCAACGATACCCTCGCTATCAGCTCTTCCCTTTCCTTTTCCCTTCGATCTCGAGCTTTCTGCCACAGCTTCCTGTGACCACCTATCATCATCTTCTGTTCCATACTCCGAGCCATCGTCAGGCAGTGCGTCTTTCCCATTGACCTCTTCAGAGCTCTCTGCTTGCGTAGCGGCAGTCAGAGGCCCAGTATTGGGCCGTTCCGCAACGGCTGGCGATGGACTAGGGGCACCACCAGAGGTCTCCTCCTCATCTTCTGCGTCAGGACCGGTAGTGGGACCGGGATCAACCACTTGGACAGAATTGGGGTGAACGCTTGGGAAGACAAATTTTTTCGATATGGATCTCATTGGTGATACTCGAATAGAAATAGCGGGGAGGTCATCGCGGCAAAAATTGCGCGGTGGGTCGTGATTCGTTTGTTCATAATCGTGATTATGAATGCGATTCGTGAGAAGGCTGGGCTTGCGGGGTTTGATGAATTTGCGGAGGGTGGCAAGAGGGTAGAAGTGTTGATAAGCGGCGTCTGCTTCTTCCGAATGAATCACTATTTGATCTTCGTGCAAGATGCAAGACCAATTTGACGATATAAGCTGGAAATTTATTTGCGGGTCAGACATACCTCCAGATGTACCAGTTCACGATGAACTGTCAGGAAAACCACGAAACTTACACAGCCGACACCAGTATCCACAAAAACATATTCATCTTTAGCCCAGTCCAGCAAAACATACAATCCTAGAAAGCGATCAATATGCAGGGCACACTCACGTTCTCTTGGTTGCTTACCGATAGTGTTGCTGCTCGCCACCCAGACGAACGCACTCAAAAGGCGACGGGGTGGATCCAACAAGAAAACGTTCATAACCACTCCGGTCGTATGGAAGGATGTCAGTGGAAAGAAAACAGGCTTGTGTTCGTGTGTAGGCTGCGAGGCAGTATCAAAAAGAATCCCCGCGCGCAGAGAACTTCGAGTGGCTATAAACCGACCGGCAGGACAGGTTGGATAGACCGACGAAGCTGCGCAGGGACAAGTAGAATGCGTTGGCGTCTCTCGGTAATAGTCAGAATCTGGAAGAGGTGACGTAGTCCGAGTGGACAAGGGCGAACGCGTAGGATAGGCAGAGTCGGTAGCCGTGCAGGATGAGTGGAGAGTCGAGTCTTGTGGGGATGATCCTTGGGACGAAGGTGGGGGGGAGTTCACTGGACTCTTGGGAAGGGAGCAACAATGAGATTCCGGAGTGAATGTCAGGGGTTGGGATAACGGAGAGGGGTAGTCCCGCACTTCTGGCGGGAACGCAAGTTTCATCAAAACGAACTCCATCACTCGGTTGTCGTCATATCTGCTGATCCGGATCAGAACGACGCACGCCTGTGCACTGATACACTTACGATCCCTCAAGAACTCTGGCCATCGTGAAGTATACTGCTCGTTCGTCGAATTCGACGCGGCACTTCCATAATTCCCACTTCTTTTCTGCATCTACGTCCTCTCGGCTGTCGTCATCGTCATCGTCGCCATCTTCCTTTGGCTTGCGTCGATCTATCTTGTGGCCATCCTTAGAACAACGCTCACTGTTACCACGCTGCGCGGATAGCGTCCGTGGGTCCCATTCTGCGAGACAGGCATCGCGTCCAACGTCCCAGCAAATGACCCGACCGCTCTTAGTCGCACAAAGGGTGTATGAAGACGTTATTGGCGATAACCAATCAATCTCTTCGTTTGGTGGGGCAGATATCTTTGTGTACCACTGGCCAGGTCTGTCGGATGGGGTGGATGGAGTTGCAGACAAGGAAAACGGGGACCGCGCGGGACGAGGTGCACGAACTCTCCAAGCCTTTTCAAAACTATGAGCTCTGTCGACTGCCTTGATGAGATTCGGGGTAGAGAGATCCGAGAGGCGTTGGAAGGCTGGAAGAGGCAAAGGCCGAGAGCGAGCGAGCAAGCCGTGTGCGAGCGCACGGTAGACGGGTCGAGTGAGAGTAAACGCCCGAAGAGATTTACATGTCTGTTATCCAGACACAGGACAAAATCCGAGTGAGTGATGATGAACGCGGAGTTGTCGTACGGACGAGGCGGGATACTCACCGCTTGGAGATGGTGGATATCGTCGATGGCGAGATACTGCGCGATGTTAAACAACAAGTCGTAAGGGAGGATGTTGAGCGACATGACGAAAAGGTATGGTGGACGGATGGACGTAGATCGGGGTTAGTTGTGGTCGAGGAGGAACGCGGATCGAGTGGGATATGGGAAAGGTAGAGGTTTGCGCGGCCGCGTTACACCGTGCCTAATTTGGACAATCCAACCCGCTGGTTCCTCCCATCATCCAAGCCACTCTCAAATATACATCTCAGTTGTGTTTGTATATACCGCCTAGCCATACTATTTTTCTGTTATTTTTTTCTCGACTCACTGATCAAAGAATCCTAGCAGGTGCAAGCCCCTGAGTGTCGCAATGTTCCATTGTCGCCACTGCAGGGACTATGATCTACACTTCCGTTGCTCCACGAGCACCAAGAACCCTACCAAGGATTCTTAGTGAGAATTTATGTCGCGGGCACTGAGCGGGACAGCAAGTGACTCCTTTCTTAGACGCACTTAAGTCCTCGGATACGGGGTCAGTTCTCAACTTGGAGAACGCCTTTAAGCTCGAACCGACAGTAAACCGAGCGTATTAGTCAGGATGAATCCAATGGGCAGCAAACCAATGACCTAATTGTTATACTTTTTCTTGAAACTTGCCTCTGAAACAAGTCTGTCAGGCTTTATTTCATTTTCTTGTACGGCCCATTCCAGGACGTTCCCGGGCCGTCTTCGGCCGAAGTCCAGATTTTCAACCCCAATCAATGATCACCCATCGATGCCAATGCGTAACAATAACAACCAGTAGGGATTCATGACATCCTGGATGGCATCAGACAGGTCCTGCTCTGGTCCGTTCAGAGTACAATGGCCAGTGGCCAGTCTTTGCCGGGCTCCTCCGCATCCGAGTCGCCGCGCGAAAATGCCACCTCGTGACATTGTTGCTCTGCACGACTGGGTACGTCTGTCCTTGTGTATCCTGCTTGACCCGTCCTGCCGAGATCAACACGAGGAAGGGCATAGAAATAACGGATGTGCAGGGTAGTGCGCGGACCTACACGTGCGGATCTTCTGCACCCGGAGCTGCTTCGCATGAAAGGTATTGACCTCCGGGTAATAGGTATCCCGAGTATCCGGAGCCTGAACGTACTCGGGCCGTCCGCGGACATCGAACGTCTACTAGTAAGCACCGTCCTCGGGTTGGACGTCTGCCATCGTGGTATCAACACATGCCAGCAGCACCAGTAACTTGCCAACGGCGCAGGACAACCTGGCACATACTCTTCATATGATATGGCGTCGAGTTTATCTTGAAACTGTTGTCTGATTTCGGACTCCGTCCGCGGATGTCCCCCGCTGTGTAGTAACTACTACCCACACTGTATTTCTCGATCTGCGTTCCCATCTCGTTGTCGATTCACCGAGTTGTGGACCATCCGATGCCACACGTCCATTGCAGCCAGTCGTGTGGACATATAGCCCCAGTCATGAAATGGACACGACATTATTCGATCGCAAAACTCAAATGTGGGAACTTGGAAACCAGGCATACGGCACCCCTCAAGCGAACCGTCTAATAAATTGATTTCTATATTCAGTCTTCACAAAGCCCCTCTTTCATCACGTCGAGATGAAACAGTTAGACGAAGCGTGTCGATCAACGAGCACTGCCAAGAAATCTGCATCCAAAAAGAAAGAAAGAACAAGAACAGGGGTTAAATACTTCTAGTCCTCTCCAGAAGTGAACACTACTCGAACCAAATAAAAACCATCCCGTCTACTCATAAATAGCCAATGCATTGAAAGTAAAGTAGGCATTCTTAAATGCGGAAGGATTGGAATTCACATAGTCTATCAGGTTAGAGGCTGAGATCATAAGTTTACGCGCACAAACAAAAGCACTGACCGGCACAGGTCGATGGACAACCAGATGCGCTGTAAACTTGGGAATTTCCGGCCCATGCGCCACCTATGAGGGAAGGGAAAGAGAGGTTGTGAATACCATATATCTGGGACCGAGATCTGAAAGAAGCCACATACAAAAGTCAAGATCTATCACAATATTGAACGAACCCAGATGGGTCGCAAAATTACAAGTGGCACTGCTCGGAAAGTATGCCGCAGGCATTCCCTGCCATTTTTTTTAAGTCTCAGCGTCCAATCACTCTAACTGAAAATGAAAACATCTAGTCCATACCCAGTTGTCTGTATTGATCGTTGAACCAGGATTTTTCACGTCATTCGGAACAATTGAACTCTGTCGCGACCAAAAAAAGACCTTGATAAACGAGGACGTGCGCTCAACCGCATACCTGACATTTTCCCGTCACCGTGGCAAGTTGATAGATGAACAAATAAGACCTACCATCCTCCACCAGCCGAATTGAACGATGGACCGTAACTGTCGGGCGAGCTGACCTTGACGCCGCAGGACGCATTGTCTGTTTCGTACACGTAGCAATTGGTTCCTTGACTCGTTCTATCATGGCGTGGTGAGCATACTCTTGATGAGCGCAATAGAGCATCCATAGTACCCAGTCATCAGTCGATCTGCAGGCATCGTGCAATCTATGGTAAATTGAAAATCAGAAAATCAACGTGAATAGATATTGGTATGAAAGGACGAACCTGCGCTCGTGTGTAAGGTAATGGTATCGGGGGACTGATTGTTGACACCTTCTAAAATGTCGATTTCTCCCTAACATGTTTCGCATTAGTCCCATGCACCATAGAACTCAACGAACCCATGCCCACCCCGTTAGGCCAGTTCGCGCCGAGTTCCTTGAATAACTAGTGGTCAGCTCCATGTATTGGATTTCCAGACAGGACACACCCTAAAAGTTCAGTTGTTACTCCAGGTGAGTGACGCTAACAAGTAGAAGACAGCAGTTCAACTAACCCTGTATAGTGGGTCATGTGAGCGTTAACACTGGAAAGTTGGTGGACAACGTACAAACAGCCGGCCAAGTACCGCAACCTTCAGGCATATGGGCAATGTCAAAACTGTGAAACGTCGTGAGATGGACTAGACAATGCAAGCAAAGGAACGTACATGGCAACATGAGTCGTATACTGATTTTTGGATACCAGATCGAACGAGTCGCGCCCCGGTCCCGTTGAATTGAGCACTGTAGTACTATCCGCGCGTAAAGTGACTTGATTCCCGGAGACGGACACAAGTCCCTTGGATTGTGCTGTCGCGAAATCGATATAGTTCCTACGGTGATGCGCATGAAAGAACATGAATTCCATCGACGAAAAAAGTACTTACACACGTCCCCAATTGGGGTCTGCATTCGTCTCCCAAGTGAACGCGTTGAGGAAATTTTGCCCTGTCAAGCTGCTGGACTGCGAGTAGGTGGCGGATGATGCACAATGGATGGCCGCGAGGAGAATAAGACTTTGAGTGAGCAACCTGGGACTCATGGCTTACTACTCGAGCGAAAACTAGGATAAGGCCTTCCATCGGCCCACTGGCATTTTATGCGGTATGGGGGCTGTCGATCTTTGAGACGGTTGTAAGGCTATCACTTGACGACTCTGCCGTCATGTTATCATGCAACATGATGCGAATATGGTTTTTTCGTTGTCGGAGCATTGTGATTTGAAAAATGTGACATATCTGGATGGTTACCAGGAGTACGTACCGCCAGTGAAGCTTGAAACGCATATCTGCCTAGTCTTCATGAAAGGAAATGAAAACAGGCGAGAAGCGAGACGACACGCCGCCTCAATCGTGTTGCAAACAAAATAATAATAATAATACAGTAACTACGATCTGTATTGTACGATCGATCGATCGGAACGCCACAGGGCCACACACGACTGAATACAGACTCTAGATTCCAGACAGTCCCTTTCAGAACTTTAACTCCCAACTTCCAATCAACACTGATGGAGGCCTCAGATCTGCGGACCAACACTGGAAGCGGCATAACACCGTTTTCTATTCGTGGCTTTCAAAAATCACATGGAATTAAAGGTGAATAGTAGAATGTATGAACATAATTGAGGCCGCATGGCGTTGAACGTCGAAGGTTATCACCGGCATCGAGTATTATTGCCTGATTCTTTGTGAGCACACTACACGACCACCATCATGGCCTCTGGATGGCAGGCCCCCGAATCATGACGGAGATGGAGGCGAGTCGGAGGTTGTCACAAACTGATACCATCTTCCACTTGCCAATGCCTCGTCCACGACAACATTCAAGCTTGTACGCACGTGTATGGTGAATGAAAGGCCGTACGCAACATGCCACATTCATGGAAGCGCCACTAGTACAGTACACGATTGTCCCGACGGTGCGGTTTCTGGTATGAGAATCAAGTTAGTCTCCCCAAGCCAGACTTACTAATACTTGGAGATCGGAATACAGTCGCATGAGATCGTAGCTGAGCACAACTGAGTGCGAAGTTGCAGTTACCTGCCGATCCCCTTCAGTTGCACAAGAAAGTGCAATTATGGACACGGAAGGTGAAGTTATGAAAGTGCTTGGGGATATTGCCCGCGGCGCCAGCTGAAAACCTGCGCGATAACATTTAGCGGGCCCTTTCATCGTACTACTGAACATGGTTCGCCGTCGATACTTACAGTGTTTACGGGGTTCGCGAAGTCCCTCGATCGTGCCCCGTGTTTGCGCACGCCGTTATCGTGAGTCGTCCCATATAGGAATACAAGTGCCGTCGGAACATTGCTCACGATAACAGATAGATAAGCAAAACGCAACAAGCAAACCTCTGTCCAGAGCTTTAGCATGCGCGACGGCCCTCGTTTTATTCGGATCAGTCGTTTTCATGCACATATAACGGCTCAGCAAGCCACAAATCAAGAAATATTTGCATGCAGAAATGATCCCATGGGGGGGACATCAATACTAGGCATCACTCAACTGCTCCCATCTCCGTGATATGATTCATTGAGTACCTCACCCAAACAATATCCTATTAGCTTCCTCCACGAGTGCCGCATTAGCATCACTCGTGGCGACAAATGGCTCGAACCCCGTCGCCTGACGGCCTTGCTGAGTGGTTATGTCCTGTGGAGTCGCTCGCCCTAGGAATCCGGATTCTCCTACGCCTCCGGGAAAATCACTTGAGGATATGTTTTCTTGGATCAGACGTAAGCTTTTAGTTGTATTTGGACTCACGGTGCTGGGAGGCCACGGACGAAGTGGGTCCGTTGGGTGCGGAGGTACGAAGCGCTAGAAGAGAGCGTTCACGACCATACATTAGTAAGAACATCAAACCTCACTTTTTGACACATAGTGGAACGGCTGGAATGTACAGCACCGATGAGTCCTCCTTGCCCTTGTGTTCACCTTCCACAGCATGCACGGTGTCGCAATGCCCTAGTCAGTCGATCACGATTGGCCTTGCTCGTCATGGGCTGGCCCAGGGTCCTGCGGTAATGGACACTCACAATATACTTGATCTCCGGGTTCAATCTTTGGAATAGACACCATCGTCTCCGCGAGTCTCAGGTGCGGATGGGTGACTTCGTTCAGTTCCTGCGTCTTACCAGGCACGCTACCAGGGAATTCGCTGCCTTCCAAGTTCAGTTCCCAATCCTCCGCCGCTAAACTTACATTCTGGGCGTCCTCAAGAGATTGGTCCGTCCGTGCGGTAACACTGCGCGGTTTGAAGAATGGACGCAGGATGATATAAGCGGTTGCAAGCGAGAGCATGGGAAGGACACGTAAGGTGCCTTCATTGATACCTGTAGAGGACATGGACGTCCAACCTTGCCAACACCGAAGGATCGTGCACTGGTTCCTGCATTTGAACAGATCACGAATTTCCCCCTGACGGAATGAACTCAAGACGTACGGAGTATTGTACAGATCTTGTCTTGCATTCACCCTCCAGGTCGCGTCGAATGGATCGAATGTCTCCCAGCTATTCTGTCCACTACAGAGAATCTTGGTCCACACTCTTCTAAATGCTGTATCTTCCCACCGCTCAACGCTTCCTCCGTCGATGTGTGGGCCAAGTGTGAACGAGCGATCTCCGGGAGTGCGTATACGTAGACGGTCAAAGTAACTGATGGGCGTCGTGAAATCAATGGAAGCCGGAAAGGAGCCGGAGGAGTGCCAAAGGGATAAAAGCGCCTTCTGGGAATTAAGCAGGGATTCGTGCGTACGCGCATAGATCTGCGGTTTAGAATTGTACAATTCGTATGCCTGTATGTTCTCCGGGGGAAAGCCTGCAAACAAAACCGTCAAACGCTGTGGATAAACAGCTGGCTGCATGGAAATACCTTTCACCGGGTTAGCTGCAATATAGTCTTTGATGTGGAGTTTCCACTGCAGCGCTTCCTTCAAGTTGCTTCAATACGTCGAGACTCGGTTGAATCATAGTGCAGTGGCCACGTATACTCACTTCTTTCGGAACACCCTCTGTGATAACTACAACACCCGTCCTTCGAATTGCATCTCTTTGGCTTTCCGATAAGCCATTCTTTACCTCCCCGTATGAGATACGTGGAATGATCTTGACAAAAAATTGAGTATTCCAAGGTAACACAACAAAGCGGGCGTGCCTTACGTTTCCTCCCTGGGAAATGATTTCCTGCACACGGGGTTCAAGAGCCTTCAATACTCCTTTCCAGGCCATCTCAAGCACATCGGATGCCACACCCATGTCACGCAGTACGTCTTTCTTGACGGCCGAAAATCGTGCGGGGAGTGGTGCGACGTTGGTACTTGGACCAAGCGTGGTAAACACGTCGGCGATGGTACCATCTTTCTTCGCCACTTGGGTAGCTTCGGTTGCCATCCTCGCGATGCAGAAACCTACGAGGGGGTTTCGATAATGGTGGAATTGGGAGCGTCCCACATAGGCTCGTGAGGGGAAGGAAAACTTGGACCTGCGTAGCATCCTCGAAGTCAAGAAAGAGGAGGGAGGAGGGTGTGACCAAGCTGACACTTGGACGAATAAAGGGAGATTGATAAGGTGGGATCGATGTGCTTCTCTCTCTCATATAGACAGCCTACCGAAAGAGGAATTTCATCTACACGAGGCTTGGTGGAGCAAAGTTTTCGGAGCCTATGGGACGCGGCCCGGGTGAGAGCTAATGCCACAGAAACTTTGTATAGACGGCTACTTGCGGAACATCTGTCCCGCAAATCATTGTAGCTCCGAAATTGTCTACTTGTCCAGCGCATCCTAGCGGCGGAAGAGTTTGCTGCAAGATGACATCTTGATCATATGAGAAATGACCTGAACCGTGGAACGTAGCATTGAGTGGTATAAAACGTATGACTTCTCTCGAAATATTAGGTCTGGTATCTAGAACAAGAGCAAAAAATTAGACACCTCCAGTCCTCTCAAACTCAAAGCATCTTCGACACAAAAGTAAACATCACCCGAACCAAAATCCAAACCATCCAGTCTACTCATAAATAGTCAACGCATTGAAAGTAAAGTAGGCATTTGTAAATGCGGAGGGATTAGAATTCACATAGTCTATCAGGTTTAGAGATTGAGATCACGAGTTTATGCATACAAATAAAAAAAACTAACCGGCGCAGGTCGATGGACAACCAGATGCGTTGTAATACTGGGGAGCTCCAGCCCAAGAGCCACCTACGAGAGGAAGAGAATATCAATGAGGTGTGCTTGGGGCCGAGGATGGGGAGAAGCCACATACAAAAGTCAAGATTTATCTCGATATTAAACGGACTGAGATGGGTCGCAAAATCACAAGTGGCACTGCTCGGAAAGTATGCTGCGGGTGTTCCCTGCCGAATATTTCAAGTGTCAGCGTCTGGTCGCTCTCACTGAAAACATTCAGCCATACCCAGTTGTCCGTATTGATCGTTGAAGCAGGACGTGATACCTCACCCGGGACGGATGGATCGCCTCGCGACCAAAAAAAGACCTTGATAAACGAGGACGTGCGCTCAATCGCATACCTAAGGTGTTCCAGCGTCGTCGCGGCGATGCGATGGATGAAGCAACGAGACTTACCATCCTCCACCAGCCAAATTGAACGATGGACCAAAGCTGACAAGCGAGTTAACCTTGACGCCGCAAGACGCATCCTGTGTTTGGTACACGTTGCAGTTGGTTCCTTGGCTTGTCCTATCAAGGGTTGAGCATATTCCTCATGAGTGTGGTGGAGCATCTTTATTTACCCCGTCATGTCTCGATTTGAAGGCATCGTGCAACCTACGGTATATCGAAAATCAACATGAATACCTAATTGATTGAGGGGACGGACCTGCGCCGGTGTGCAAGGTAATGGTGTCAGGGGACTGATTGTTGACGCCTTCTACGATGTCGACTTCTCCCTAACATCAGAATATTAGAACATGAGTCATAGTGCTCAACGAACCGTACCTACCCCCTTAGGCCAGTTCTCGCCAACTTCCTTCAAAAAATACATTGTCAGCTTGATTTATATCAAATTGTTCAGCAAGGACACACCCTAAAAATTTATTTATTACCCCAGATGAGTGAGTTAACAGGTAAAGACTGCGGTTCGACTAACCCTGTAGTTGGTCGCGTGAGCCCTATGAAAAATTATACTGGAAAGTGGACAGTAACGTACAAACAGCTGGCCAAGTACCGCAACCTTCAGGCATATGCGCGATGTCAAAACTACACAATACCATGAGATGGACCAGACAATGCAAGTAAAGGTACGTGCATGGCGACATGAGTGGTATACTGCTTTGTGGACAGCAGGTCGAATGAGTCGCGCCCCGGTCCCGTTGAATTGAGCACTGTAGTACTATCCGCGCGTAAAGTGACTTGATTCCCGGAGACGGACACAAGTCTCTTAGATTGTGCTGTTGCGAAATCGATATAGTTCCTACGGCGGCGTGCATAAAAGAACGTGATTCCATCGGCGAAAAAAGTACTTACACACGTCCCCAATTGGGGTCTGCATTCGTCTCCCAGGTGAACGCATTGAGGAAGTTTTGCCCAGTCAGGCTGCTGGGGCGCGAGTAGGTGGCGGATGATGCATAATGAACAATCGCGAGGAGGATGAGACTTTGAGTGAGCGACCCGAGACTCATGGCTTACTGCTACCACTGGCAGTGGCGTGAAAAAAGTTGCAGTCGGGCGGCCTTCCGTCGGCCCATTTTATATGGCGTGAGCGCTGCCGATTTTCAAGTTCGAGGCATGGTCATGAAATGGTTGTAACGTTATCGATTTATCGCTTGATGACTTTGCCGTCATATTATTATGCAAATATGGCTGTTTTCGTTCCGATATATCTGGATGGTTGCCAAGAGTACGTACCCATGAAGCTCAAACGCACAACTTGATCCGCCCAGTTTGAAATGAAACTTGGAGGAAAAAAAAAGATACTACACTAACCCAAATTCCACGACCTAGATTACACTTTGAGCGGTCGACAATTGATGCAAACGCCACTGTCAACGCCACGGTCGTGCGCGATACTGAGGCCCACAACAAATTGTCCCGATTTCGACGGTGCATGGCTCCCTTGACGCGAGAGGAGATTAGTCGTATGATTCGTAGCTGAGCACAACTGAGTGCGAATTTGCAGTTTTCTTCAAGTTGTGCAAGGGAGTGCACAAGTTGTGGACGCGGAGGGTAAAGGTATGAAAGGCCCGGGAATGTATTCTGGCGACCAGACCGTCTATGAGTTACCTCTCATGCCACTTTAGGCACCGCATTTGCACCTGGTGCAAACACCGTCTCCCGTCTGACCCTTCACCCGAAGAACATGCGCAATGGCAGAAGAAGTCCTGGCGCGCTAACATAAACGGCAAGTGCAAAATTAGCACGATCTAATAAAGTCATGCAAAGAATAGTACCGTGGAATTCGTGCCTACGCACTCCACAGTTCAGTCAGGATGGACAAGTATCCATCTGGAAGCCCTGCGTACTATGGCTGTCTTTGTGAATAGACTTGGGCCAGGGCTATTTGAGCCCTGTTCACCCACAAGACAAAACCGATCTTCGACCACTTCCGTGACGACGGATCAATGGATGTCATCGCAATACAGCTGGGTGCAAAATTTTGGGTCGGAAGAATTTTGCAGCTAGCTGTAAGATAACATCCTGATCATACGAAAATAATCTTCGTTCCGCGTTAACCAAACTGTGGAAAGTAGTGATGATTGAGTACTGAGTATGAAACCTAGAAGCCGTCGGGATCGGGCAGAGCGTGGGACATCTTCCGGGAGTATCCGAGTCACCCTGCAGGGACTCCTTCTGACATGACTCCTACTTTCGAGTTACAACCAGAATAAAGGGCCTTCTTCATCCTATCATTAACGGATCTATCCAACGAAGACTAAGTATACTTACTTTTGAAGCCTTTTTATTTGAGGCATGTGTACTCCGCAAGCAAAGCATTCTGCGCTATTGTGAGTATCTCCATCTCGTATGACTTTCTTCTGATCTCCAAGTGTTAGGTCTGGCTTGTGAGACTGGGTAACCATGAGGTCCATGACCTGCAAGCATAGAGTACATTGGCTGTGCTCGGCTGAAGATGATCGCAGCGGCCCCACAGCACGCCCCGGCTGTGCACGCTGTGAACGCACACGAAGAAGCTCCATGCCGGTAGTATTTAAGTATTTTCGGGGATGATTCTCAGCCTGCTTTGGTCTCCCACTTGTTGTTTTCAACGATGCTTTTAATTGAAGACCAGAAATCCGACGTGGAATCTATCCATGACAGCTTCGGCGATGGCATGAACGACCTTCCTCCGGCATACGATGCCTTGTCTATCCATCACTCCCCCAGTCACAGCATAAATCAATACGCAAGCACGTCTGCCTTTCCTGGTCCCGTCGCGGGATGCAGCCGTGACCCGCCTGATTTAGATTCGGCAAGGCTCAACCTCTCTGCCCCGAATGTCGATAAATCATTACCCTCTCCTCCTCCATTCCACCAGACTCCATCCTCTCCCCAAGACTCCAGCTCGGCGTGTACTCAAAGACCGCGGGCACGCAAGAATACGTCCTGGCTCTCACTCCTACCTTTTGTATCATCCTTCTCGGCGAAACGAGTTCGTCAATCCGTTTTGTCGATCGTGAGCGACCTCGTCGTTCCACCGTCTCGCACAAGCAACACGGAACAAAGAAATGCGCATGAGATACTCTCTTCCGTAGCGGAAACATGTGCTGAACATAAGGTCTCACTAGCTACCATACTCCAGGAAACATTCATCGCGGACCACACCCCCATGTATTGGGCTATCGTCAACTATCGCGAGGAGTTGCTTGTGGCCTTGTTGGTGCATTCTCGGCCGTTGTCTATCCAGGCTATTTCGGATATTCGGCGCGCGTGTCTCGTCAACTCGAATCAAGCGCTGTTCCATGCACTTCGGGTGTGTCGACCTCCGTTTCATAGGACGGACGGTATTCAGGTTCCGAGCCTCCGAACAGGTATGCTTGCTGATCTTCCTCAAGAACTCGAGTGACATGTTCGACAGCTTCTGATAACCTACTTCTTGGTAACCGGCCCTTGGACGAGATCCACATACAACAAACGAGCGATCAAGCGTTTGTCGTTTCCTTTGATATCCCTCTTTGGCAACGGCGGATGAAAGCGATCGGTCAAGTCAGCATCGAATTCATTGCATCCAGTGAGTATATTGCCAGTTTTGCTGTGTGCTGTACCCATTTGCGCGCTCGCGACAGGCAGGATGTGGTCGATCACCTTTTTCTCTACGGACCCTTCCTCACTGGCCGCGACGTCTGGGAAATCAAGAGAAGACAAGTACACATGGCACGTCATGATCAACCTCCTTGAATCGAGTCTACCCACCTTTTTTGATTCGCGACTCGTCGTGAGCGTCCCACGTCCCTTGGCCTCCGAGTCGACCCGGACGCCAAGGCTTCGGGAGGCACGATCCGCGATGTTGTCTTCGGACGACAAACGACACCAGGGTCGATCTTCAATGTGTGATTACAATTACGATGGCAAGGCAAATACACGATTATCTCGCAATGCCGTTCCTTCTGAAAAGGACAGATATCCTTCGTCATCTTCATCTCACCTCCCGCCACCGACTCACCCACTACGAGGTTCACCCTCGTCCTCGCGGTCGAGTACCGCCACGCCGCCCCCGATTTCTATTCGTCTTCGATGCGGTGATCGCAAACTCGGCCGTCGAGCTGGAGCAGGAGGTACGCACTTGAGTTCCACGCATGGCGTTTCGAGATCTTAGGTTTTTTTTGTGCAGAACCCATAGAGACGCCGACAACGAAACCCGACACATGGTCGGATCAGGGTGTGGGGTATACGAATGCAGTCGTGTCCCCGCTCGGGCAAGGCCCTGCGTGTCCGTTGCTGTTTGAGTGAGTCATCGTTCCACTTGACCCTGCGTTGTCTCTCAAGGATGGTCCGATAGTCAGTCACCGTACTTGCTCGCTGATGGTACACTGAGAGCACGGTTGGAGGCGAGACTTGTAAAGACCGAGTCATCCAAAGATTGTATCGTCTGTTAGCGACCGTCAGATATATAGAGCATTTGTTTCACACCTTGGAAGAAGTCACTTTGTCATAATGCGGTGCACTTTTCTCATGTGCATGAGGGGTCTATCACGTATACTTAGGCCCGGAGTCCGCAGCGCACAGACATCTATGCATGTCTGCAGGCGATCGCCATAAATATTGCTTGTTCACATTATCTCGACGCGCAGCAGTACAATGGTCATTCTAGACAAGTACCACGACGACGACGACGATGACTCGAACACGGACGCACCCCCTTCGTACGAGACCATCTCAGCAGGTCAACCCAACAACTACCCAGTCGATGAAAAGTCGTCTGCCCCGCGCCCGGGGAGTAGCACCTCCAACAGCACCCCCAGCACCAGCACCTCTCGTCCAGTCAGCACCCACCCCAACAAATAAATCAGAGAAAACGAATCCAAAGAATATACTAAATAAAGCTAATATAAATAAAGGGATAATAACAGCAAAATTAGATTCATGAGAATTTAAATAAACATTTTTAATACCA